>ML795784.1:171108-189775 GCA_009831015.1 Picea engelmannii
TTTTTTACTCAAGTATAATTTTGTTTTTGATAAATCTTGGTTTCTAATTCTTTAACATGGGATGTTAAAGGTATAAAAAATGAAAGTATGATTACAACATAAACTATTTAGAAAAAAAGAATGAGAAAACTTGTAAATACATGAAAAAACAAAAATTATATGAAGTTGATGAAAGCAAAGTGGAGGCACAAGTTAATGAAAGTGTGTGCATGCAAATGGTGATGACAAGGAAGTAAGGTTGATATATGTTGAGAAAGTTGTTGATGACTGTAAATGTGTTGAACCTGCACATAATAGATCTAGCTAGAAAATACTACACACATTTGTAAAGAGAAATTAAAAAAGGAGAGAAATAATGGAAGAATTCTCATTAACCTTACTCCACACTCAAAGAGTGAATAATTTACAATAGATATAGGATACATGAGTAACTAATGCACTATAGTGGTGGTCTAGAGTGATCTAGACACACACCAGCAGTTACAAGAGTAAACTGCCACCTAGTCTAGTCTCTGAGGCAATTACGAGAATGAATTGCCACCTAGTCTGAGTTAACTAGTCCATCATTCTTCAGTTAACTGATTGTAACTGAGTGAAGTGAGGAGGAGATTAGTGAATCATGAGTAATGTGCTAGCCTGGTGATGATCCCAAGGACAATGTGCATTAGCTAGTGATGATCCCAATGTTGCATGGTGATAATCCCAATGTAACATTTAGATTCCACTCAACTGATCAAACTGAAGAGAATATTTTCCCTAGAGAAATGTTCTTCCTAAAATATAGGAGACTGAATAATGACTAATAAACAAGGTAAAATAAATCTTGTGTGTGTGTGAAGTAACCCCAACACCCCCCCTGAACATCACTATGGTAAAAATAAAGAATGGATCCCGACAACAAGGCCATGTTAGGTACCCAAATACAAAAGATACACTGAAATAAACGAGAAAAGAGGAAAAAATTCATGGAAAAAGCCCCCCTCAAATTACAATGCATAAAAAAATTAAAAATGAGAAGGAACAAAAAGCAATTGCTAAGCCACTGTGTCCTTCACTCCAAGAAGACCTCGCAGTTATGCAAGTTTGTGCCAGTTGAAGATTTTGTTGAAGATGTAGATGTATGCATGGATCTGATGAAGTAGATGAACCATTGAGATGTCCACACATATCCACTTTCTCTTCTTGTAATAAAAAAGATCCAAATAAAGTTTGGATGAAACTTTGAAAACCGTGCAACCTTTTTTGGAAAAACGTTGAAATTTTGTTGATTTTATAGTTATCATAACTTCACTTCCCGAACTTCGTTTCGAACGATTTGTTTTTTGAAATTTGATATTTTTCTGAGAAGAATTCAAATATCCAATTTTTTCTGCAAATTGTGCTAAAAAAATATCATAATTGAATCTGATGTGCAAGGCTCCATTTTTGTCTCTTGAGATGCATGCATTGCGCATGGAAAAGTGTCTGCATGTGACCCCTAATATGCATGCTATATATCTTCCACATGAAATTCAAGAAACAAATCGAAAATGGAGTAGACATCATCTTCAACTAATGGAATACAAATTTGTGCAAATAATTTTGTAGAAGACTCTTCATAATAAGATGTTTGATATTCTTATGGCTTCTCTTCTGGGTCTATCTTTTCAACCTCCTGCATGAAATATTCACATTCTTGTTTATTCTCGAACAAAACAACCAATTTGGTCCATAATTCATTTGGAGTGAAGTCTTGTGAGACATCACATACTTGGTGGAGAGTTTCATGAGAAATAAACCAGAGGATACATCCTATGGCCATATCTTGTCTATTAAGAAAATCATTTTTCTCATCGGTAGAATCAGGCTCTACTTCCATTGCCATAGTTATTTGGTACAAGCCTCTGCATCTAAGCAGAATAATTTTTTTTGGCTTCCACTCCAAATAGTTATGAGGTGTGATAAGTATTGCCGATGAATAATCCATCTTTAATGCGTTCTTCAATCTTGAGTACCTACAAAAATAATTTGGTGTAGCTTTTGCTTAGCATTCTGTTGGCTCTGATACCATGTAAATGTGTTGAACTTACACATAATAGATCTAGCTAGAAAAGACCACACACATTTGCAGAGAGAAATTGAGAAAGAAGAAGCAAGAGAGAAAGAATGAAAGAATTCTCATTAACCATATTCCACATTCA
Source organism: Picea engelmannii (assembly GCA_009831015.1). Taxonomy (NCBI): domain Eukaryota; kingdom Viridiplantae; phylum Streptophyta; class Pinopsida; order Pinales; family Pinaceae; genus Picea; species Picea engelmannii. The sequence goes on from ML795784.1 coordinate 173,289, forward strand.
AAAAGTGAATAATTTACAATAGATATAGGATACATGAGTAACTAATGTTCCATAATGGTGGTCTAGAGTGATTTGAACACACATTAGTAGTTACAGGAGTAAACTGCCACCTAGTCTAGTCTCTCAGGAAGTTACGAGAGTGAACTAACACCCAGTCTGAGTTAACGAGTCTATCATTCTTCAGTTAACTGACTAAAACAGAGTGAAATGAGGAGGAGATTAAGGAATCGTGAGCAATGCACTAGTATGGTGATGAACCCAAGGACAATGTGCAATAGTTGGTGATGATCCCAATGTTGCATGGTGATAATCTCAATGTAGCATCTAGACTCCACTCAACTGATCAAACTAAAGTGAAAACTGAAGAGAATATTCTCCCTAGAATAATATTCTTCCTAAAATATAGGAGACTAAATAATGACTAATAAACAAGGAAAAAACTTAGGAAAAATAAATCCTAGGTGTGTGTGAAGTAACTCCAACAATGACATGACTGAAAAAAACAATGTTGATATTGACACCATTGGTGCGTCAAGAATGATCTTGGTGGACATCAGTGGCCACCCAGCTCTTCCACTGACTCAACATAATTCTCCATGTTGGTAGTTTTTCAGCTCCTAAAATTCTGGGACCATTTTGAGGCCTTAAATGATTTTTTGGGCCATTCGAGGCCAAGGGTGGCCATGGCCTCCCCTATATTGCCAAAAAAATGTACTTCGCACTTAGATATTTTCAATGAGTTACTTTGTGCCCCAAATGGAAATTGTATGCAAAAGTTGTACCGCTATGAAGTTGGCATATCAACCAACCACCTATGGGCTTGCAAACCTTTTGGTGCATCACCGTGTAGGGTTTTGGACCATTATGGTTCCTTCTTTGTGTTAAAAGGAAACTCTTTTCACTTCTTCTAATATATTTTTGCAAATTATTGTAGTTGACATCCCTCTCTCTCTCTTCGGAGATAAACTACCACCATTCTAGCCAGTTTGTATTCTACGATGTTCTACTACTTTTTTCATTAATAGAAGTTGGGTTTGATTGTATTGTTGTTCTCTCTTCTATATCTTTATGTGTGTTTCATTTCATTCTGTATACAATCCATATCAAAGAATTTCCTATATATATCAACAAATCAAATCTAAGAACTAAGAAATTCAATATAGGTATATATATATTTAAAATTCAAAATTGTATGAAATTATATATATTTTAAAACATGGAAAACATTCAACCAAGATCAAGATCCTACAACACTAAGTGATTCATGCAAATTAATCGACAATTATAACAAATCGACTTTAATGACAATTTATTGGAGAATATAGGTGCAACTAAAATCAAAGAGATGGGATTGACGATGCATGATTTGACACTTCAAGATAAATTGAATGTTCATACTAGGTTTTTATACTTGTTCATATTTTGTATAGACATGCATAGTTCAATAAAAATGGTTTTGATAGCAATTTTTATAGCAATGAAGTGGTGAAGGAATATCATTTTCACATTAGTGATAATCATACATATGAGACATGTTTTTTTCAACTTTGTTTTGATAAACACTTTATAAATACTTAGTTAAATGAAGGGTCTCTTTTAAAGAACATTGGATTTGGTCAAATGGTTGTGATGGTTAGTTTAAATCAACACAATCATTCTCATGGTTGTGTCACCTTCATAATAAAATGAACATTTGTCACACATAGATTTTATTTAAGAAAAGGCATGGAAAATGAGAACATGATAGTGCCAAGCCTCATGTAAAATGGCCACTTAAGAGGTATCAATTGAGTCACTCTATGTCTCAATTCACATATTTAGCCAATATTATTAACTAGTGCAAACAAAAATTAAGCCATGAATTCAGCCCAATGAAAATTAATGTGCATATGTAAGTGTGGATGACCTTTCAAAAGTTTAAATAGTTATAATTATAATGTTACATGTGTATATATTTATTTTTAAATTGAAATTTTTAAATTTATTTGTGAAAATTGACATGCATAGGCCCCTTTTTCTTGAGCAGTTTCTTTTGGAATATTGTGATGGGTGATGTTGATAGATGAGTTTCATATAATTATGTTTAATTACCTAGAACAAGGGAATTACACGTCATTAGGATTGAGAAAATGACAAATGTATACTCAATTGAGAAAGGAAAGTGTTGATTAAGGTCGGTAGTCATTGATATCAACCCTTGAAGAAATCTCGATAACACAAAAGTTTGGGTAATGGACCCAAGTTTGTTTGATGTAAAGATGACTCATTATTGTATTTTCATGGTTGATAATAAGTACAAATGGATGAACTCCAAAGTCGTCCCCTTATGGTGAAAGACCTCACAGGAAGACGCTTTGCAGATTGAGTTATCCAAGAAGTATGGTTAGAGAACTCATGCTTAATTGTGGAATAATGAGATGAAGGTAGTGAATTTGTTAGTGAAACTATCCTAGATGGATAATGCTTGTCATGCTATTTCCGGTGGTATGTGGAATGTCACATAACTCCTCACGGTTAGAGATTTATGGCCATATGAAGTTGAAGAACCCTCATGAGTCATATAGAAAACCCCAAAAATCAAGTCTTTGCAAAAGAAATTATTTAAATAATAAAGTAAATGGAGAACTCCCTAAAATAAGGAAAGTGTAATTATACATGAAAGTATAAATAAGAGGCAAGGCTCTCTCACTTCAAACACACTTGAATATCATTGAATATCAATTTTTGTGAAAGGTTATTTGGGCATGTATTATTGATAGAGAAAATTTGCAGTAGAAAAAGTGCGGTAGAAAAAGTGCAGCAAGAAAACTGCGGTAGAAAAAGTGCGGCAGAAAAAGTGTGGCAAAAAAATGTGGCAAAAAATGTGCGGTAGAAAAATTGCTGCAGAAAAATCGCGGCAGAAAAAGTGCGGCAGACAAATCACAGCAGAAAAATTGCAGCAGAAAAAGTGGGGCAGAAAAATCACGACAGAAAAAGCGCGGCAAAAAAATCGCAACAACAGCATGGTTGGGGTCTATTTATGAGAGAAATGGCACATCTTGTTTGAGGTATGTTTCGTGATCTAGAGTTTAGCCCTTGAGGTGGTATTAGATGTTCAGTATTGCTGCATATATCAGATTTATTGAGGGATACAATTGGTATTTTGTTGTTGGTATTTGGCATATGGGTATTGGTCTTTTGGTTGTGATGTGTTGTTGAAGTTGTTGGTTTAGCTTGAAGATACATAATAGTGAGGTTGTGGCACATGGTTTGATGTAAGGGTTTATGGCATTTGGTTTATGGATAGAGTGATGAATTGTTAGATAACTTTTGATGGTTATATTGGTGTATGTCTTTGGTATATGGTTGAGGTACATGTTGGGTACATGGTTGAGACAGGTAGTTGATAAGTTGGCACATACATAAGGTGTATAGTTGATGAGTTGGCACATACATGAGTTGTATAGTTGATGATGTTGGTACATCTTTGTAAGTCAAGGTTGATGCATGGTTGATGCATGGTACATGCTGGTTCAGGTTATTGGTGCAGGTTGTTTGGTGTAGGTTGATTGGTACAGGGGTTGGAGCCTCCTTCTAGTTTCATTTGGAAAACAAAGGAAGTTGGTGCTTCCAATGATTGTAATTCTTCAAGACATATAAGAAAAAACATTTTGTGGTTTTCTCCCGCTTTGGGTTTCCACGTAAAAACACCGGTGTACTACGTATGTGTATGATTGCTCATTTGTTCATTGTTTATTTACTCTGCAATTATTGGATGATAATTCTACATTGATATAACACTTGCATTATATGGTTAAAAAAGATTAAATTTATCTATTACTGATTCACCCCCCCCTCTCAGTAATCCAACAATTGGTATCAAAGCAAGGTTCCTTCATAAATCAGTTTAACCACTGAAAGGAAGATCAAGGAGAGCAACAACTTGTATAAAAATGGAATACCACAATTTGATGGACAAAAGTATGTATTTTGGAGCATAAGGATACATACATATATACAACCACAGGGATTCGAAATTTGGCAATCAATTGTAGATAGATACACAGTACCAACAGATCTGCCAACAAATGACAAAGTAGGGAAAATCGGTCAAAATAATTCCAAAACCACAAATGCACTTCTGAATGGTCTTAGTGAAACAGTATTCACCAAATTTTCACATTGTAAATCCGCTAAAGATATTTGGGACAAACTTCAAAATATTTGTGAAAGAGATTCAAAATTCAAAGAAGCAAAGCGTCAAACTTACAGAGGTCAGTTCAAACAACTTAAGATGAAGGAAGACAATAATATTGCAGCGTATTTTTTACGAGTTGATGAAACAGTAAATGCAATCATAGGATTGGGAGAAGAAATCGAAGAATTTGTAATTGTTTAAAAGGTACTAAGATATCTTCCTATGAGATTTGACCCTAAGATATTAGTGCTAGAAGAAAGAGCAGATCTGAACTCAATAAGCATGGAAGAATTACATGGAATCTTCACAGCATATGAAATGAGAACTGAACGAGAAAATTCAGATACAAAAGAAGCAGTCTTCAAAGCCTCCAAAAAGTCAAAGAAAATATAAAAAGAACTTAGCAGCAGTAGTGACATCTTGGAAGATGATGAAGAAGTGGCCAACTTTGTCAAAAGATTGAACAAGAGAACCAATGGCAGGTATAGAGGTAAGATTCCTTTGATTTGTTTTAATTGTGATGGTATTGGTCATTTTTCTAACAAATGTCCTCATAAGAAAAGGAGAAATGATGAAGCTTACTCAAATAACAAACAAACATATAAAGGAAAAAGAACCACAAAGACAGTTTTCAAGAAAATCTTATGCACCAAAGAAGACATCTCATCATCAGATGAAGATGAAGTCAGTGACAGTGAGACAGAAAGAGTTATATTCACGGCAGTAGAATACTCTGATAAAGAAGACTCCGAAGAAGAATATGAAGAGGCAGAAGTTGACTACTGAGAAGAATTGATGTGTGCCATAGAAGTTATCAGAAGAGAAAAGAATAAAAGTAGGAAACTACAAGCGGAAATAGACAAGAAAGAAGACACTCAAGAACTAGAACAAATGATCACAAATTTGAAAGTTTAAATAGAAGAAGATAAAAGAATTGAAGAAACACTCAAAGAACAGCTAGAAGAAAAATACATGATCATTGGAAATTTGGAAGCAGAGATTGTCACATTAAGAAAGGATCTTCAAAAAAAAAATATGCAAAACATCTCAAAAGTTTTGGATGACATTATCAACAGTCAAAAACCTCATCATGACAAGTCTGGACTTGGATGCAATCAAACAAAAAAAGGATCAATCTCCAAAACAACAAAAGCAAGAAACATATCCAAAAAGCTATGCAGAAACAATCAAAGGGGATAAGAAGATCTACAAGGAAGATTATAGGGACACTCCTCCATCGAGAAGATTCATATTTCAGAATCACCAACCGACAGACAGGCCTTGGGAAGAAGAAGAATTCATAAGAGTACCTCCTTTCAGAAGATCTTCAACTCCCAGGTATCAAACTATGTTTTTTGGTTTATGTTATGCATGTAATAATTTTGGACATAAATATGGGAATTACAGAGCTAACAACAGGAACATAAACAACTTTGAAAGTCATACACAAAAGGGTTATCCAAGAAGGCCTAGTGAAACAAAAAAAAGAAGTTACAACAGGTTTAAATCCTTGAGCACTGAAGTGAAATGTTACAAATGTAACAACTTTGGACACATGGCCAAAGATTGCAGAATGACAGTCCCTCCAAGAGAACCACAACAGAATAACAACAGTCATAGACAGGAACCTCAGAAAATGACATGGATAAGAAAGCATAATCAATATAGCAATGAAGAATGCACACTTGCTCTACAAGATAAGCAGAAGAAACGTGGTTGGTATGTTGATAATGGATGTTCAAAACACATGACATGTGATAGAGACAAGTTTCTTACTTTAAGAAAGGAAAGAGATGGATCAGTCTCCTTCGGAAATGATGATTCAGGTAAAATCATTGAAAAATGCACAGTCAGAATTGGGAACAAGAATACAAAGGAAGAAAATGTTCTACTAGTAGAAGATATGAAACATAATCTTCTAAGTGTGAGTCAAATGTGTGACCAAGGTCATAAAGTTACTTTCGATTCACAAAAGTGTGAGATAAGAAAATAAGGTTCAGGAAAATTGATTGCTACAACTGCGAGAACTTCATGCAACATATATGTGTTAAGTGAAATTGGAAATGAAAAGTGTTGTCTAGGAAAGGAAAATGAAAGTTGGATATGGCACAGAAGAATGAGTCACATACATTTTGATAACCTTGTCAAAGTCAGCAAAAGAGAAGCAGTCAAAAAAATGCTCTAGATCACGAAACCAACCAAAACTTTATGCAAGCATTGTCAACAAGGAACGCAAACAAAGACCAAATTCAAATCAAAGGAATATTCAACGACAAGACGACTAGAAATTGTGCATACTGATCTAGTTGGACCAACTACAACAAAGGGTTTAAAAGGTGAGAAATACTTTATGTTTTTAGTCGATAATTATACAAGAATGACTAGAGTTTTCTTTCTCAAGAATAAGTTAGAAGCTTTTGAAAACTTCAAGATCTACAACGAAATGGTTGAAAATGAAATGGATTCAAAAATAAAATTCTTGAGATTTGATAATGGAGTAGATTTCACTTCAAAGGAATTTATGGACTACTGCAACAATCATGGAATAAAAAGACAATTCTCCATTGCTAGGACACCTCAATAGAATGGAGTTGTTGAAAGAAAGAACATGATTGTACAAGAAATGGCTCGAACAATGATAATGGATATCAAATTGACAGATATTTTTTGGACACACGAAGTGCATACAACAGTTCACATTCAAAACAGAGTAATGCTCGGAAACAACATTGACAAAACACCCTACAAGCTATGGAAAGGAAGACCAACAAATGTGAAGCACTTCATAGTTTTTGGGAGCAAATGCTACATCAAAAGAGAAGATGGAATAATGGAAAAGTTTGACTCTCGTGTGGAAAAATGAGTTCTTGTTGGTTACTCAAGTACAAGGAAAGCATAAAAGTGTTACAACCTGAGATTAAATAAATTTTTGGAAAGCATCAGCGTAACAATTGATGAAACATGTAGAAAATAATTAAAGAAGGAAGAAAATGAATCAATGGAACATCTTTACGAAGAAGAAGTAGAAGATGAAAAGAAAGTAGAAGGGGAAGATGAAGAAGATCCGACAGAAGTAGAAGAGAAAGTTCAACAAGTTCCTCCAAATACACCTAGCAGACGAGTACAAAAGAATCATTCTTCGGATCAGATTATTGGAAATAAAGATGCAAGAGTTGAGACTAGAAGAAGAATATGTTCACTAGAACAAACACACCTAGCACTCTCATCTACGATTAAACCAACCTATTTTGAAGAAGCCAATAAGGATGAATTTTGGAATAAGGCCATGGATGAAGAATTGGATCAAATAGAGAAAAATGATACTTGGGAATTGGTTCCAAGACCAAAGGATAAGAATGTGATCGACACAAAGTGGGTATAAAGGAATAAATTGAATGAAGATGGATAGAAGGAACACAGCTAGATTGGTATGTAAAGGATATGCACAGGTTGAAGGAATCGAATTTGAAGAGACATTTCCCCCAGTTGCTAGAATGGAAGCAATCTGATTGGTTTTAGCTTATGCATGCTCCAAAAATATTAAAGTGTATTAGATTGATGTAAAATCATATTTTCTGAATGGGGAACTTGAAGAAGAAGTCTACATTGAACAACCAGAAGAATTTCATTTGTCAGAGAACACAGATTATGTGTGTAAATTAGAGAAGGCCTTGTATGGTCTAAAACGGGCTCCTAGAGCATGGTACTCTAGACTGGATAAATATCTACAGCAGGTAGGGTTCAGAAAAGGAAGTGCAGACAACAACCTCTACATCAAGGTAAGTAAAGATAGTATTTTATTATTTGAAGTTTATGTTGATGATATTATTTATGGTAGTAATGATGACAAGTTAAGCCATAAATTTGTGAAGGATACGTAGAATGAATTTGAAATTTCATTACTTGGAGAACTATCCTTCTTTCTGGGACTTCAGATACGTCAAAGAAAGAAAGGAAATTTTATTTCTCAAACTAAGTACATCAAAGAAATGCTAAAGAGGTTCGGAATGGAAGATTGCAAACCAGTTATCACTCCCATGCAAACCAGTTGCAAGTTGAGCAAAGATGATGATTCAAAGTATACAGATCAGAGGCAATACAGGTCAAGGATTGGTAGCCTACTATATGTGACAGCATCTAGACCAAGTGTAATGCAGGTAGTTGGACAGGTGGCATGATTTCAAGTAGCACCAATGGAATCGCATGTATTAGCAGTGAAGAGGGTTTTCAAATATCTCAAAGGAACATAAGAGTGTGGATTATGGTATCCAAAAGGAAAGGATCTATCACTTATTGCCTACACAGATGCATATTGGGCAGGTTGTGTTGATGAACGACGAAGCACCAGTGGAGCATCCTTCTACTTGGGTGAGTGTTTAGTATCATGGCTAAGCAAGAAAAAATCATCAATATCTTTATCTATAGTCGAGGTAGAGTATATTGCAGCAGGAACATGTTGTACATATGTACTTTGGATGAAACAAACTCTGACAGATATACAAGTTGAGTATGATGAGCCCATTCCAATCTATTTGGATAATAAAAGTGCCATCAATATTCAAAGAACCTGGTGATGCACTCCGGGACGAAGCACATTCCAATCAAGTATCACTTTCTACAGGAACATGTCGGAGAAAAGAACATCAGAGTTGAGTATGTGGGAACAAAAGAACAAGTGGCAGTCATATTTACAAAACCACTTCCATGGGAAGCCTTTGAATATCTTCACCACAGACTCAAAGTTATTTCTACTCATAAATGAATGCTTTTGCATGCTTATCTTATATGTATTATATGTACACAGGGAATCACCATAAAGAGGACGGTTCAGTTAGGGGGATAAGCCCCAGATGGAAAGATACATTTTCCATTGATGACAAAGGAGGAGAGATTTAACAGATGCAGAGGACAGATGCATGGTTCTAGAGGGAGCAATGGTCATAGAGATGCAGAGGACAAAGGCATGGTTCCAGGGGGTGCATGAGTGATATGATTTCAGTATTACATCAAAGTGTTTCCATCAATGCCAAAGGGGAATATTGTTGATTAAGGTTGTTTGTCATTGATGTCAACCCTTGAAGAAGTCTCGGTAGCACAAAGGTTTGGGTAATGGACCCAAGTTTGTTTGATGTAAAGATGACTCATTATTTTCTTGTCATGGTTGATAAGAAGTACAAATGGATGAACTCCAAAGTGGTCCCCTTATGGTGAAATCCCTCACGGAAAGACACTTTGCGGATTGAGTTATCCTAGAAGTATGGTTAGAGAACCCATGCTTAATTGTGGAATAATGAGATGAAGGTTAGTGAATTTGTCAGTGAAACTATCCTAAATGGATAATGCTTGTCATGCCATTTCCATTGGTATGTGGAATGTCACATAACTCCTCACAGTTAAATATTTATGGTCATATGAAATTGAAGAATCCTCATAATTCATATAGAAGCCCCCAAAAGTCAAGTGTTTGCAAAATAAATTATTTAAATAATAAAGTAAATGGAGAACTCCCTAAAATAAGGAAAGTGTAATGCTACATGAAAGTATAAATAAAAGGCAAGACTCTCTCATTTTAAACAAACTTGAATATCATTGAATATCTATTTTTGTGAAATATTATTTGGGCAAGTATTATTGATAGAGAAAATTTACAGCAGAAAAAGTGCGGCAGAAAAAATGTTGCAGGAAAACTGCGGCAGAAAAAATGCGGAAAAAAATTGTGGCAGGAAAAGTGCGACAGAAAAATCGCGGCAGAAAAAGTGCGACAGAAAAATCGCGATAAAAAAAGTGTGATAGCAACATGGTTGGGGTCTATTTAAGAGAGATATGGCACATCTTGTTTGAAGTATGTTTTGTGAGCTAGGGTTTAGCTCTTGATATGGTATTGGATGTTCAGTATTGTCGCATATATCAAATTTGTTGAGGGATACAATTGGTATTTTATTGTTGGTATTTGGCATATGGGTATTGGTCTTTTGGTTGTGATGTGTTGTTGAATTTGTTGGTTTATCTTGAGACTACATAACAGTGAGGTTGTGTCACATGGTTTGATGTAAGGGTTTATGGTATTTGATTTATGGATAGAGTGACGAATTGTTAGATAACTTTTGATGGTTATATTGGTGTATGTATTTGGTATATGGTTGAGGTACATGTTGGGTACATGGTTGAGACAAGTAGTTGATGAGTTGGCACATACATGAGGTGTATAGTTGATGAGTTGGAAAATACATGAGGTGTATGGTTGATAAGTTGGCACATACATGAGGTGTATAGTTGATTATGTTGGTACATCTTGATGAGTCAAGGTTGAAGCATGGTACATGTTGGTTCAGGTTATTGGTACATGTTGTTTGGTGCAATTTGATTGGTACAGGTTTTTACAGGTTATTGGTACAGGTTGACAGTGACAGGTTGACAGTGGAAGTGGTTGATTCAGTGACAATGGCAAGTTGTCTACATTTGGCATTTACATTTCAGGGCGGTTGGACATGGCAAGGACATGTGGTTATAGCCATCTTCTGGTTGTATCCAAAGAAATTAGGGGGTTGTAGCATCCTTCTGGTTGTAGCCAGAGAATTGGGGAGTTGGAGCTTCACTCGGGTTGTAGCCTGAGAAACTAGGGGGTTGAAGCTTCCTTCCAGTTGCAGCTGGAAAACAAAGGAAGTTGGTGCTTCCAATGAATGTAATTATTCAAGACATATAATAAAAATCATTTCGTGGTTTTCTCCCACTTTGAGTTTCCACGTAAAAACACTGGTGTACTACGTATTAGTATGATTTATCATTTTTTCATTGTTTATATACTCTGCAATTATTGGATGATAATGCTACACTAATATAACACTTGCATTATATGGTTAAAAAGGATTAAATTGCTCTATTACTAACTCACTTCCCCTCTCAATAATCCAATAATCGGTATCAGAGCAAGGTTCCTTTATAAATCAGTTTAACCACTGGAAGGAAGATCATGGAGAGAAACAACTTGTATAAAAATTGAATACCACAGTTTGATGGACAAAAGTATGCATTTTGGAGCATAAGGATGAAGACATATATATAAGCACAGGGATTTGAAATTTTGCAATCAATTGTAGATGGATACATTGTACCAATAGTTCCACCAACAAATGACAAAGCAGTGAAACTCGATCAGAATAATTCCCAAATCACAAATGCACTTCTGAATGGTCTTAGTGAAATGGTATTCACCAAAGTTGCACATTGTAAATCTGCTAAAGAGATTTGGGACAAACTTCGAAATATTTATTCAAAAGTCAAAGTAGCAAAGCTTCAAACTTACAGAGGTCAGTTCAAACAACTTAAGATGAAGGAAGATGAGAATATTTTAGCTTACGTTTTACGAGATGATGAAGCAATAAATGAAATCATAGGATTGGGAGAAGAAATCGAATAATTTGTAATTGTTCAAAAGGTACTAAGATCTCTTCCTATGAGATTTGACCCTAAGATATCAACACTAGAAGAAAGAGCAGATGTGAACTCAATAAGCATGGACGAATTACATGGAATCTTCATAGCATATGAAATGAGAATTGAACGGGAAAATCCAGATACAAAAGAAGCAGCCTTCAAAGCATCCAAAAATTCAAAGAAAAAATAAAAAGAACTTAGTAGCAACAATGACGTCTTGGAAGATGATGAAGAAGTGGCCAACTTTGTCAAAAGATTGAACAAGGGAACCAACGACAGGTATAGAGGTAAGATTCCTTTGATTTGTTTTAATTTTGATGGCATTGGTCATTTTTCTAACAAATTTCCTCATAAGAAAAAAAGAAATGATGAAGGTTACTCAAATAGAAAACAAGGATATAAAGGAAAAAGACATACAAAGAAAGTTTTCAAGAAAAACTTATGCACCAAAGAAGACATCTCATCATTAGATAAAAATGAAGTCAGTGATAGTGAGAAAGAAAGAGTTCTATTCATGGCAGTAGAATACTCTGATAAAGAAAACTCCGGAGAAGAATATGAAGAAGCCGAAGAACAATATGAAGAGGCAGAAGTTGACTACCGAGAAGAATTGATGTGTTCCATAGAAGTTATCAGAAGAGAAAATAAGAAAAACAAGAAACTACAAGATGAACTAGACAAGAAAGAAGACACTCAAGAACTAGAACAAATGATCACAAATTTGAAGGTTCAAATAGAAGAAGATAAAAGAATTAAAGAAACACTCAAAGAATAGCTAGAAGAAAAAGACAGGATCATTGGAAATTTGGAAGCAGAGATTGTCACATTAAGAAACGATATTCAAAAGAAAAAAATGTAGAACAACTCAAAAGTTTTGGATGACATTATCAGCAATCAAAAATCTCATCATGACAAGTCTGGACTTAGATACAATTAGATAGAAAAGAGATCAAGCTCCAAAACAACAGAGCAAGAAACATATCCAAAAAGCTATGCAAAAGCAATCAAAGGGGATAGGAAGATCTACAAGGAAGATTACAGAGACACTCCTCCACCGAGAAGATTTAGATTTCAAAATCACCAACCAACAGATAGGCCTTAGGAAGAAGAAGAATTCATAAGAGTACCTCCTTTCAGAATATCTTCATCCCCCATGCATCAAGCTATCTTTTTTGGTTTATGTTATTCATGTAATAATTTTGGACATAAAGTTGTGAATTGCAGAGCTAACAATAGGAACATAAACAAGTTTGAAGGTCACACACAAAAGGGTTATCCAAGAAGGCCTAGTGAAACATAGAGAAGACATTACAACAGGTTTGAAACCTTGAGCACTGAAGTGGAATGTTACAAATGTAACAACTTTGGACACATGGCCAAAGATTGCAGAATGACAGTCCCTCCTAGAGAACTGGAACAAAATAACAACATTCACAGACAGGAACCTCAGAAAAGGACATGGATAAGAAAGAAGAATCAATATAGAAATGGAGAATGCACACTTGCTCTACAATCTAAGAAGAAGACACGTGGTTGGTATGTAGACAATGGTTGTTCAAAACACATGACAAGTGATAGATATAGGTTTCTTGCTCTAAGAAAGGAAAGAGATGGATCAGTCTCCTTTGGAAATGATGATTCAGCTAAAATCATTGGAAAAGACACAGTCAGAATTGGGAACAAGAATACAAAGGAAGAAAATGTTCTACTAGTAGAAGATATGAAACATAATATTCTAAGTCCGAGTCAAATGTGTGACCAAGGTCATAAAGTTACTTTCAATTCACAAAAGTGCGAGATAAGAAAAGAAGGTTCAAGAAAATTGATTGCTACAACTGCAAGAACTTCAAGCAACATATATGTGTTAAGTGAAATTGGAAATGAAAAGTGTTATCTAGGAAATGAAGATGAAAGTTGGTTATGGCACAGAAGAATGGGTCACATACATTTTGATAACCTTGTCAAAGTCAGCAAAAGAGAAGCAGTTAGAGAAATGCCCCAGATAATGAAACCAACCAACACTTTATGCAAGCATTGTCAACAAGGAAAGCAAACAAATGCCAAATTCAAATCAAAGGAATATTCAATGACAAGAGCACTAGAAATTGTGCATACTGATCTAGTTGGACCAACTACAACAAAAGGGTTTAAAAGGCGAGAAATACTTTATGTTATTAGTTGATTATTATACAAGAATGACTACAGTTTGTTTTCTCAAGAATAAGTCATAAGCTATTTAAATCTTCAAGATATACAAGGAAATGGTTGAAAATGAAATGGATTCAAAATAAAATGCTTGAGATCTGATAATGGAGAAGAGTTCACTTCAAAGGAATTTATGGACTACTGCAGCAGTCATGGAATAAAAATGAAATTCTTCGTTGCTAGGACACCTCAACATAATGGAGTTGTTGAAAGAAAAAACATGACAATACAAGAAATGGCTTGAACAATGCTAATGGATTCCAAATTGACAGATCTTTTTTGGAAATAGGCAATGCATACAATAGTTCACATTCAAAACAGAGTAATTCTCAGAAACAACATTGAAAAAACTCCCTACGAGGTATGGAAAGGAAGACTGATCAACAACTTGAAGTTAAACTTCATAAAGGGAGAATAAATTTTGGAAAACTTTTAAGTCAACATGTCCTCTTCATATTTTGTGGTTTTTCCTAAAGATATTATCTTAGGGTCCTCTACTTCTCTTATTTCATTCATCATGAAGAGTACTTACATGTGAAAAGAGAAGAGTACTTACATGTGAAAAGAATGAGAAGAAGGTTTTGTGAAAAACAAAGACTTGGACATTTCATTCTTGTAATTAATGTTTTATCTACATTCTAATTTTGTAAAAGAGAGAAAATGTATAAAAAACTAGAATAGTAAGCATAAGGCTTGAGCACTTAAATTGACAAATTAAAAACGTATTGAATGTTGTTAGTATTCCCTATGTGTTTTCGTGTCTCTATAGTAATGGGCAATTTGATTGTAATGCATAATATATAAATGAATAACAAAAATAATAAAATAAATAAAAGTGAAACTAAATTTAAAAACCAAAAGGATTTGAAAACTGATAATTGAATTAAAAATTTTGAAACTAATTTATAAACAAAGCAATGGAAAAATTATACATGGTGGAAGCATGTAAGATCAATAAATAATTAATAGTATGACCCAATTTTAATTTAAAAAGACTATCCTTATGTTACATTTAGATAGTGTCATTGTTAATAGCTCTTGTGAATGTTGAACCAAGAGCACTTGGGCTTGTCCTAATGTTTCTAAGAGCATTCAAGGACAAATTAGAAATTTGAACCAATAGAGGAAATGAAAAATAGTTTCTGACTTCAAAGGGGATAGGAAGGCCCTTGGAATCACATCTAATCTCTACAAGTTATTTAAGCAATAAAGTAAGAATGTGTTTAGTATTAAAAACTAATTGTAGTGAACACAAATCATTATATGTTGAAGTCTCAAAAGAGAAATATTTCACTCATACAGTATATGAATCTCTAAAAAGTATTGACATTGTCATCCAATGTCATCAGACCCTTAAGAATGAAAAAAATGGATATTGATGTTAGAAACTATCACAATATTGTAGAAATTTAACATACAATGTTTTTAGCTTCACACAATTTAATTACAATTTTATTTCTCATTGGTTTTCTTATCAATAATTTAGAGACTTGGTATTAGAGAGTATTGGTCGTCTTGATAGGAAACCTACCATATACACAAGTTTCAGTGCACACACCTATACTAGCTTATGTCTCATATCATCATGATTGGGATTGGGAGGTAAATAAAAAATGTTGAAATCAAAGCATAGGTAACATATGGATAGAGACTTATTATTATGGTTGTTATGTATTAGTTTTGGGTGGTTATGTATCAATTTGCAAGCTATTAAAGTTATAACGCAGGTTAGCACATGGTCTAGTTCGCATGCCTTGTTTAATATTTTTAATGTAAAATTTTGTAAGATTTTCAATGTAAATACAAATGCAAGTTCATTTAGTGGTAATGAAGGAACATTTGAATTGTTTAGCAGCCATAGCCGATGCTAATTATTTTTTTGCATTATTTTCACAACAGAAAGAGAAATATAAAAGATATTTTTGTCACAATTTTTCAAAAATTATGATGTTAGACAAGTCTTCCACTAATGTCTATTGGTGGACATCAACCACTCTTATTGTGGTTAAATGTTGCTTGAAATACATAGAAACATAATATTGTATAACATTGTACAAATATATAGAATTTTTTTATTATTATATTACATGTTTGTATGTTAAAATTATGTATATAAACAATAAATTTATAAGCAATATGGATTTACTCTAAATTTGATGTACACATTGGAAAATCAAATATTAAAAATACAATAAGTATTTAAGTAATATATTACTCTAAAGAAAAAACTAATAATACATCTCATAAATAACCATTATAAGTTGAAAATATTTATATATCATAGATATAAAAACTACATTAAGCTTACACAATATGATACTATAGGAAGTGAAAAGGAAATAGATAAAAGGAGGATTATTAACTAGAAAAACATAGATAAGGGAGTGAAAAGTTTATGGTGTAGAGGAGGGGAATTTTGGCTTAGGGGAAGGAGGTTTGAAGAACTTGGGTTTTGGTGGTAGTTTTGGTAAGGGTTTAGTTTTAAAGAACTTGGGTTTTGGTGGTAGTTTGGGTAAGGGTTTAGATTTGAAGAACTTAAGTTTTGGTGGTAGTTTGGGTATGGGTTTAGGTTTGAAGAACTTGGGCTTGGGTAATGGTTTAGGCTCCAAGATGGGAGGAGGCTTGAATAAAGGTTTTGGTTTAAAAAACTTAGGCTTGAGGTATACTTTAG
>ML795784.1:204321-219060 GCA_009831015.1 Picea engelmannii
AGCTACCCGTTGTTGGTCGGGATACCATAGTATCATCAACATCACTCCCCCTTTCAAGGGAGGTCCTTTCAGACAATACCAATATTTTCTCGGAAGTACTCAAACTTCACACAAGATAGAGGCTTAGTCAACACATCTGCAACCTTCTCATCTGTGCCAACATATTGGATCTTTACATCTCCCCTCTACACCATATCACGAATGTAGTGGTACTAGATCTCTATGTGCTTTTACTTATCATGGAACACTGAGTTCTTCGTCATCTTTATACAACATTGGTTATCACATATAATCATGGTGGCTTCCATCTCCAGATTGAACAGACTTGTCAACAAATTCCAAATCCATATGGCTTCACAACTGACGGAACATGGTACAATGTACTATATTTCTTCCTGCTTTTCCATGAAGTCATGGATGACCCAAATTGAAAAAACATCCTGAAGTGCTCTTTTTGTTTGAAACACTTCCATCCCAATCTAAATCAGTGTAACCATACAATCTGAATTCATGATCTATAGTATAACAAAGACCATAATCCAAAGTACCCTTAAGGTGTCTCATCACATGCTTTGCAACTACAAGGTGAGCACATCTAAGATCCACCAGATACTGGCTCAAGGTGTTCACAACAAAAAATATATCTAGCCTGGTATTCAACAAATACATCAACGAACCAATAATTTGTCTATATAGAGTAGCATCAACCAACTATGACAAAGTATCAACCATGAGCTTCAAATTCATTTCCATGGGTGTGGTCATGGATCCACATTCCAACGTGTCAAATCTGTTTAGTATTTCAACTCCATACTTACCTTGGTTAAGGAATATATTCTTTTGTCTCTGCCAAAATTCAATACCTAAGAAATAATGCATCGGGCCTAGGTATTTCATCTCAAATTTCGAAACAAGCTTCTTCTTGCAATCTGTGATGAGATTTTCTTCTCCTGTGAAGAATAAATCATCCACATATAGTAGCAATATAACTGGCTCATCATTCATAATCTTGAAGTAAAGGTTAAGATCAACTTTACTCTTGGTAAATCCAAATCTTGTCAAGAAACTATTAATTCTTCCATACCAAGCTATAGGAGCTTGCTTCAACCCATACAGATCTTTCTTCAACTTGCAGACATGAGTCTTTCTATATTCAACTTCAAACCCTTGTGGTTGTTCTATATACACTTCTTCTTCAATAACACCATTTAAGAAAGTTGTTTTTACATTCATCTGGTGCAACTTCCACTTCATTTTGTCTACAAGAGCTATGATGGTTTTAATAGAAGTGTATATGGCTATAGGAGAAAATGTTTCTTCATAGTCAATACCTTCCTTTTGAAAAAATGCGCGAGCCCCAAATTTTTCCTTATGTTTTTCAATACTTTCGTCTGCTGCATGTTTTATTTTGTATATCCACTTGAAAGACACCACATCTTTGTTCTTTGTTTTTGGAACTACTTCCCATACATCATTCTTCATAATGGATCAATATTCTTATGTCATGACATCTATCCATTATTTATTTTGAGTGGATTCTTCAAAGCAAGTAGGCTCCTTCTCTACAAGATCACACATCAAGGCCATATAGTTGGAGAATGGATTAGGATTCTTTCTTTGTCTCATGGTTCTTTCTGGGGCACCATACTTTTCAGGATCCTGAATGAGTTCTCTATCCCAAGCTGGCTTTCTCTCATGATATATAGTCGTATGGGGAGGTTCTTGGGATTCTATCATATCATTATCTTCTAGAATCTCATCATCAGAGGTAACTGCAACTTCCTTTATGGGTTCTGCAACTCTGGGAGCTACAGGTTATTCTTCATATACTTCTTCAAGATGGCATTTTCTTGATCTCTTGAGTGTTGTATATTCATCAAAGGTTACATCTCTGTTGATATCAATATGATGGTATCATGGTATGTATATTCTAAAGGCCTTAGAGACCTCAAAATAACCAACAAATATTCCCTTCTTTCCTAAAGGATCCAACTTAGTTATCTTTTCTTTCGGAATGTGTACAAATATTGGAGAACCAAATATTTTGAGATGGCTTACTTTTGGCTTCTTTCCAATGAACATTTATTTGGGGGTTTTGAATCCAAGTGCACTATGGGATAATTTTTTTTGGACATATATTGTTGTTCTTTTTGCTTCATCTTGAAAGTGCATTGGAAGATCTTGATCATGAATCATAGTTTTTACTTCTTCCATAATCGTTCTATTCTTTCTTTCTACTACACCATTTTTTTGAGGATTATAAGGAGTGGTGAGCTCCCTCTTAATCCTGACATCTCTGCAAAATCTTCCCAAATCATTTGAAGTGTACTCTCCTCCATTGTCTGTCCTGAGTTTCTTGATTTTCCTTTTCGAGAGGTTTTCTACCAAGGATTTGGATTCCTTGAACTTTCCAAGTACATCATCTTTTTACTTCAAGAAATAAACCCATTTTTTACAATAGTAATCATTAATAAATGATACATAGTATACATACCCTCTTAGAGAGGTTGATGGGATTGGACTGCATACATCTGAGTGAACAAGTTCTAAAATTCCTTATGCTTTATTGTTGCTCTTTAGAAAATGATTATTTATGTTATTTCCTTGTGAACATCCCTTGCATACACCTTCATGATCAACCTTTAGTTCTGGTAAACCTGTAACTACCCTTCTCAAATATGGTAAGGCTTTGTAGTTGATGTGAGCTAGCCTTCTATGCCAAAGTTCACAAGGACTTTCAGTAGAGTGAGTCAAGGCTACATCTGAGTGACCCTTTAACTTGTTCAAACCACCTTCCTCTATTCCAATAACAACTGCATCTTCTATAGTTTTTCCTTTAGACCACATAAGAAGTTCACCATCTACAAATGAAACCCTGAAACCTTTCTTATCTAGAGAAGAAATAGAAAGTAAGTTCTTTTTCAAGCCTGGTACATAGAGTACATCCTTCATTCTCATCGGAGTTCATGAATCAAGTTTGTAAGTGGATTCTCCCATTCCTTTGATTGGGTACTGATAATCATCTCCAAGTGAAAAAATTTGGGGGGTGTCCTTCTCTATAAGGACAGAGAGAGTGTTCTTTTGACCTTTCATGTGATTAGAGGTGCCACTCTCTATGAGCCAAGTATCCTCTCTAGGTGTCATAGATTCTAAGAGAGTGTAAAACTAAACATATCCTTCAATCTCTTCTTTAGCGAAATTCTTGGGTGGCTCATCATATTCAATTGCATGATGTCTTTGTTTATTTCTCCTCTTGTATTCTTCCCTTATAGCAGGACAATTCTTAGCAATGTGTCCCATCGTATCACAATGATAACACCGGTAGGAGGAGAAATCTTTTCCCTTTCTTTGACCTTTATGATATTTTTGGAATCTCTTTGGAGAGTGATATTATTTATGAAAGTGAGTCTCCTTTTGAAAATGATACTTTCACTTTCCACCCTTAGCATGAGAATCTAGGGATTGATATTCAAATTTTAATAGAACGACTTCTCGGTTAGCCACTCTTTCTTTTTCTTGAACACATTCTTCCCATAAACTGTCAAATCAGAGTTTCTCTTATCTTGCACAAATAGTTTGGATGAAGGCATCCCAAGGTATTTTGAGACCATTAAGAGTTGTCATCACGAGTCCATCTTTATCTAAGTTGTCTACAATTTCTTCTAAATTTTCCTTGAATTGAGAAACCTTAGAGACATAGTCTTGAACTGTTTCTTCTTTTTTCATTCTTGTATTCTTGAGTTGGGTTATAAAGTTCATCTTCTGATTGATGTTCCTTCCTTCACACATTCTGGTTAGGGAATCAGACATATCTTTTGGATTATTCTTAGAAGACACTTGAGGGATCAAGTGGTCTTTAATAGAGTCTGCAATTATCCTTTTAGCCTTAATCATATCCTTCTTGTACTTCTCTTTGGTTGCATTTTCTTTGGGATCTGGTACATTTTCTTTTATGAATTTTGCAAGGTCATTCTCTTCAAGAATGAGTCAAATTTTGTACTTCCAGGCATGGAAATTTTCCACACCTTCTAACTTGTCAGCAAGCTTGGTGCTTGTAGACATCTTGACCTAGAGCTAGGAAAATTACTAGAAAATGAAAGTGCTCAAAAAATGAAATTGATCTTACCAGTAGATGCACTAGGCTGAGGCAAGTTTGTTGGAGCTAACTATTTTTGAAAAATCCAATCTTTACCCCCTAAAACTGGACTTGCACACTTATGGACTGGTTCTTCTAGTATCGGTTCTGGTTTCCTGGTTTTCTAGTTTCTGGTACCAGTCAAAAATAGGGTTTGACTTTCCAAAGAATCCAACCACTAAAAAAGTTCACTCAAGTTGTCAAAATATGTTCTAGAGTAGGGCACACATCCCAAGGTGGTCTTTGGTAAAAAACTCCTCTTAAGTAAAAATCCTTAATTTTCTTGTACGACAATAGAAACGTCTAGATAGCTAGTGAAAGATGCTCTATTTAGTCAAGCTTTGATACCATGTTAAGCTTTTATTCTTGTTATTAGGTTATTTCCAAATTTCGAGATCATTCAATGCATTTCCAAAACAACAGTATAAAGAGGATCAATGAAAGAAACATGATCACAAGGTACACAACATTTTATTCTAGGAAACCCTCATGGAGGAGAAAACCCAACAAAACTTCCTCAATAATATATTGCCAATGCAATGCCAAGACTAAGACCAAAACACCAAATATAGACCAAGACCAAGCATGCGCCTCT
Organism: Picea engelmannii; assembly: GCA_009831015.1. Lineage (NCBI taxonomy): Eukaryota > Viridiplantae > Streptophyta > Pinopsida > Pinales > Pinaceae > Picea > Picea engelmannii. The sequence goes on from ML795784.1 coordinate 209,052, forward strand.
CTTCTCCTTCGTTAGAATTCTTCCAGCAACTGCAACTGCCTTCAAGATATGTGCACTAGATGAGTGAGTGAGTTTGTTTAAATGAGACACCATCCTCACATACAAATGCAAGTTGTGAGGTGGTTCTAGGGTTGTTTCTCTTCACTTGGTGGAGCTGACTTCTCCTAGAAGTGGCTAAAACCACTTTAGAATTTCTAAGGGTCGAATTTACAAATACCACCATACAAATACATGTTGACCAATCCAGAAAAGGGGATTTGATCTTATAGAAGACCCGACTTGATCAATATGCAAAAGGGGATTTGATCTATACAATAATAACTCAAATATAATTAGAATATTCTTCGAAGTTACAATATTTCAACATTTTTTACCCCCACACTTTCTCTCAATGCCTTCTCTTTTTGTACTTTATCATAACTCTTCATGAAGGGACATATTAATTCAAAAAGGCATGGCACCCATTAATTAAATAATCAATTCCCTTTTTTATTTCACTTTTCCAAATACCATGGGAAAATACCATAGGCTTCCAAACCCACATCTTTGAAACCACCATTTCACATTTTACTTTTTCAAGTGCAACACCCCATTATTTTTATATACTTGTAAACCTATATATAAATCAATATTGGAAATGTTGTGTATATTTGTAAAACCATAATATGAAATCAATGACAAAATTAATCCCTTGAAATCAATGAAAATAATTCCAACAATCTTCCCCTTTGTCATTGATGGCAATCCTGCAATGAAACACATAGTCCACTAGGTATAGAAAGAATGTTTCACATATCTACAATTCTCCCCATGTCTTCAATTCTCCCCCTATCTACAACTCTACCCATTTGGCATCAATTTGAAATGGATTCTCCCCCTGATCTTCTGCTTCTCTTTAAGCTCTTAGTGATGAGATGGACATTACTCCCAATTTCTATCTAAGATATTACAATGTCTCCTTGTGAAGGGGTTTCGTGAAAATATCTACAAGTTATTCTTTGGTGAAATTCTATTCCAACTTGACATTCTATTCTACTACTTGTTCTCTTAAGAAGTGATACTTTATTGGAATACACTTTGTTTTTTAGTATATAACATGATTCTTTGAAATATTTATTGCACTTGTGTTGTCACAAATTATTGATATTGGATGATCATATTTTACCTTAATATCTATCAATGTCTTCTCCATCCAAAGAACTTGTGTGCATCATGATGTTTTTGATATATACTCGTCCTTTGTTGTAGATAGAAAAATTGAAGGTTGTTTCTTTCTCAACCAAGACACTAGACTGTTTCCCATAAAGAATGCTCCTCCACTTTTAATTTTCCTATCATCAACAATGTCTTCCCAATATGCATCCATATATGTTGTTAGAGAACAAAATTCACCTCTTGAGTACCACAAGCTGAAGTCCAAGGTTCCCTTTAGATATTTGAATATTCTTTTCACTTCTTGCACATGAATTTAATTTGGTGCAACTTCAAACCATGCAATCAATCCTATCGCTTTCATATTGTCCATCCTTGATGTTGTCACATATAGTAGGCTACCCGTTGTATTATTGAGAGGGGGGGATGAATCGGTAATAGAGAAATCTAATCATTTTTAACCATACAATGCAAGTGTTATATCAATGGAGCATTATCATCCAAGATTTTCAGAGTAAATAAACAATGAAGAAATGAACAATCATACAAATACACAATACACCCATGTTTTTACGTGGAAACCCAAAGTGGGAGAAAACCACATAATTTTTTTTCTTATATGTCTTGAAGAATTACATTCATTGGAAGCAACAACTTCTTTTGTTTTCCAACGGCAACTAGAAGGAGGCTCCAACCCCCTAGTTTCTCAGGATACAACCTGAAGGAAGCTCCAACTCCCCAATTCTATGGCTATAACCCCCTATGTTCTATGGCTACAACTGGAGGGTGGCTACAAATACCTGTCCTTGCCTCGTCCAACCGCCCCAATGTATGAGTAGAATGATGGAACCACTGTCACACTATCACTGTGAGATATACTGTTGTAAACCTGTACCAATCAACATACACCAAACAACATGTACCAATAACATGAACCATGCATCAACCATGCATCAACCTGTACCTCAACCTGTAATCAACATGTACCATAAACAATTGCATCAACCATGCACCAACCTGTACCTAAACCTCAACCAAAATCCCTCATTAATTTCATCATCCAAATCTGATTTGTAACTTTGTAATAGACTTGGTGTATATGATCACATACCTGCAAACCTTCCTTAACTTTAACAACAAGAGACTATCATTTTCATCAAACTTTAGTTTAGTCTCACATGACTAGTTTTGGATTAGTCAACAACCCTAACTTGAAATAATCATAAATGTGTACCTGTAATGAATAAAGATATGAAAATAGTACACAATGTTCTTCAGTGTGTTTTATGAAATTCCTCCAGGTGTCACTACTTGGAACCTATGAGAAAAGGATTTATAGCAAAAATGGAATACTTTGTTGAATTATGGCTTATTCTAGAGAGTGAACTTGTAGAATGTTCACCGCACAAAATATTTATTGTACGGATCTAAAAATTGTACACATAATACTACATAATGTACTCTAACCAAAAAATTTTGTCGTACTGAATTTGGATATGTTATGAAGAAGTTATGACGTTTTTACCCAAAACACATGTTTTAGACTAGTTTCAGGACTAGCCACAAACCCTATTTTCCACGGTGTGTAATTCCAAAAATGAAACAACCCACAAGCTTAAATTTGGACCACAACTACTTGGATATGTTTCCTCAATGGCCTCCCAATTTCATGGTCTGAATCATTCTATAAGAAAATTTATTGTGAAAATAGTGATATGACCTGTAAATAACATACCTTAGAAAGCACCATCAAACGAATTTATCCTCCTTTGAATTTCGGCCTTCTTTAATTCACCTTCCCTTTGAAATTTATCTTAGATATCCTTTGGTTACCTCAGTCACCTATATATATTCAATATTCTCAAGTGTGATTGAAATGAGAGAGCCTTGCCTCTTATTTATACTTTCATGTAGCTTCCTTAGAAGCATCTTCTAGACCACTTTGTCCACATAGTCACCTATGCCCAAATTTATCCAATTTTCCACTTGTCCATATATCCAATAGATACTTGACTACTTTACCCATTTTCCTCATTTTAGGGTTAACCTTCTTATAACCACTTTCCATAATTAGAAATTTCTCCATTTACTTTATTATTTAAATAATCCTCCTTGACTTTGTCACTTCACTTTATTATTTAAATAATACTCTTTGACTTTGTCACTTCACTTTATTATTTAAATAATCCTCTTTGACTTTGTAACTTAGCTTTATTATTTTAATAATTTCTTCTTTGCAAGAACTTTGACTTATTTGACCTTTTGGGGCTTCAAGCCAACATATGAGGGTCCTCTAACTTCGTAAGGCCATAACTCTTAAACTATGAGGAGTTATGTGACATTCCACATACCACAAGAAATGGAATGACATGTACTATCCATATAGAATAGTATTACCTACAAATATATCAAAAATAATACCACTATACATCTAACAAACTTGGTTCCATTACCCAAACCTTTGTGCTACCAGAATTCACTACCAGACTTTATTCAAGGGTTAATATCAATGACAACCAACCCAATTAATCAAAAATATCCCCCTTTGGCATTGATGGCAACACTCTGATGCAATATTGAAATCATATCACTGATGCTCCCCTTGGAACCATGTCTGCATATTTGTGACGAACTCTCCCCCTGGAACCATGCCTCTGTCCTCTACATATGATAAATATCTCCCCCTTTGTCATCAATGGAAAGGGCATCTTTCCATTCAGGTCTTCTCCCCCTAACCGATTCATCTAATCTCCCAGCCTGAATTGTCCTCTTTATGGTGCTTCCTCGTCTACATCTAAGACATATAAGATAAGCATTCAAAATCATTCATTTTGGAGTAGAAATAACTTCGAGTATTTGAAGAAGATACTCAAAGGCTTCCCGTGGAAGTGGTTTTGTAAGGATGTCCACCACTTTTTCTTTTGTGCCCACATATTCAACTCTGATGTTCTTTTCTACAACCTGTTCCCGTAGAAAGTGATACTTGATTGGAATGTGCTTCGTCTTGGAGTTCATCACCGGGTTCTTTGAGATATTGATGGTGCTTGTATTATCACAGTAGATTGGAATGGGCTCATCATACTCAACCTGTATATCTATCAAAGTTTGTTTCATCCATAGAACCTATGTACAACATGTTGTTGCTACAATATAATCTACCTCGACAGTAGATAAAGATATTGAAGATTGTTTCTTTCTTAGCCATGATACTAAACACTCACCCTAGTAGAAAACTGCTCCACTGGTGCTTCATTAGTCATCAATGCAACCTGCCCAATTTGCATCTGTGTAGGAAATAAGTGATAGATCATTTCCTCTTGGATACCATAATCCAAACTCTTATGTTCCTTTGAGATATCTGAAAATCCTCTTCACTGCTAATACATGTGATTCCTTTGGTGCTTTTTGAAATCGTGCCACCTGTCCAACTACCTGCATTACATCTGGTCTGGATGTTGTCACATATAGTAGGCTACCAATCATTGACCTGTATTTCCTCTGATATGTAGACTTTGAATCATCATCTTTTCTCAACTTGCAACTGGTTTGCATGGGAGTGATAACTGGTTTGCAATATTCCATTCCGAACCTCTTTATCATTTCTCTAATATACTTGGTTTGAGAAATAAAAATTACTTGGTTTCTTTGACATATCTGAAGACCCATAAAGAAGGATAGTTCTCCAAGTAATGACATTTCAAATTCATTTTGCATGTCCTTTGCAAATTTCTGGCTTAACCTGTCATCAGTATTTCCAAAAATAATATCATCAACATAAACTTCAATTAATAAAATACTATCTTGAGTTACCTTGATGTAGAGGTTTTTATGTGCACTTCCTTTTTTTGAACCCTTCCTATTGTAGATATCTATCCAATCTAGAGTACCATGCTCTAGGAGTCTGTTTTAGACCATACAAGGCCTTGTTTAATTTACACACATAATATGCATTCTCTAACAACTGAAATCCTTCTGGTTGTTCAATGTAGACTTCTTCTTCAAGTTCCCCATTCAAAAAAGATGATTTTATGTCCATCTAATACACTTTAATATTTTTGGAGCATACATAAGCTAAAAGCAATCAAATTGCTTCCATTCTGGCAACTGGGGAAAATGTCTCTTCAAAGTTGATTCTTTCAACCTGTGCATATCCTTTACATACCAATCTATCTTTGTTCCTTGTAACCTGTCCATATTCATTCAATTTATTCCTGTATACCCACTTTGTTCCAAACACATTCTTATCATTTGGTCTTCGAACCAATTCTCAAGTGTCATTTTTATCTATTTGATCCAATTCTTCATCCATGGCCTTATTCCAAAATTCATCCTTGTTGGCCTATTCAAAATAGGTTGGTTCAATCATAGATGAGAGTTCTAGGTGTGTTTTCTCTGGTGAACATATTCTTCTTCTAGTCTCTACTCCTGCATCTTTGTTTTCGATAATCTGATCTGAAGGATGATTCTTATGTACTCGTTTTCTAGCTGTCTTTGGAGGCACTTGTTGAACTTTCTCTTCTTCTTCTGTCGGATCCTCTATATCTTCCCATTCTACTTTTTTTTCATCTTCTTCTTCTTCTTCGTAAATTTGTTCCATTGATTCTTTTTCTTCTTCCTTTAATTCTTGTCTACATGTTTCATCAATTGTTACGTTGATGCTTTTCACAACTTTGTTCAATCTCAAGTTGTAACACTTGTATTCTTTCCTTGTACTTGAGTAACAAACAAGTACTCCTTTGTCCACACGAGATTCAAACTTTCCCATTCTTCCATCTTCTCTTTTGATGTAGCATTTTCTTCCAAAAACTCTGAAGTGCTTCACATTTGTTGGTATTCCTTTCCATAGATCGTAGGGAGTTTTGTCAGTGTTGTTTCTGAGCATTACTCTGTTCTGAATGTGAATTTTTGTATGCACTGCCTGTGTCCAAAAGATATCTATGAATTTGGAATCCATTAGCTTTATTCAATCCATTTCATGTATTGTCTTGTTCTTTCTTTCAACAACTCCATTATGTTGAGGTGTCCTAGCAATAGAGAATTGTATTTTTATTCCATGCATGTTGCACTAGTCCATAAATTCCTTTGAAGTGAACTCTCCTCCATTATCAAATCTCAAGCATTTGATATTTGAATCCATTTCATTTTCAACCATTTCCTTGTAGACCTTGAAGTTTTGAAAAGCTTCTGACTTATTCCTAAGAAAGAAAACTGCAGTCATTCTTGTATAATCATCAACTAATAAAATAAAGTATTTCTCACCTTTTAAACCCTTTTTTGTAATTGGTACAACTAGATCAGTATGAAAATTTTCTAATGGTCTTGTCGTTGAATATTCTTTTGATTTAAACTTGGTCTTTATTTCCTTTTCTTGTTGACAATGCTTGCATAAAGTGTTGGTTGGTTTCGTGATCTGGGGCATTTCTCTAACTTCTTCCCTTTTGTTGACTTTAAAAAGGTTATCAAAATGTATGTGACCCATTCTTATGCGCCATAGCCAACTTTTATCTTCCTTTCCTAGGCAACACTTTTCATTTCCAATTTCACTTAATACATGTGTTGCTTGAAGTTCACGCAGTTGTTGCAATAAATTTTCCTAAACCTTATTTTCTTATCTCACACTTTTGTGAATCAAAAGTAACTTTATTACCTTGCTCACACATTTGACTCACACTTAGAAGATTATGTTTCATATCTTCTACTAGTAGAACATTTTTTTCCTTGGTATTCTTGTTCCCAATTCTGATTGTGCCTTTTCCAATGATTTTAGATGAATCATCATTTCCTAATGAGACTAATCCATCTCTTTCCTTTCTTAATGTAAGAAACTTGTCTCTATCACCTGTCATGTTTTTTGAACAGCTACTGTCAACATACCAACCACGTTTCTTCTACTTAGCTTGTAGAGCAAGTGTGCATTCTTCATTGCTATATTGATTCAACTTTCTTATCCATGTCATTTTCTAAGGTTCATGTCTGTGACTGTTGTTGTTTTGTTTTGGTTCTCTAGGAGGGATTGGAATTCAACAATCTTTGGCCATGTGTCCAAAGTTGTTACATTTGTATCATTCCACTTCAGTGCTCAAAGATTCAAACCAGTTGTAACTTCTTTTCTGTGTTTCACTAGGCCTTCTTGGATAACCCTTTTGTGTATGACTTTAAAAGTTGTTTATGTTCCTGTTGTTAGATCTGTAATTCACAACTTTATGTCCAAAATTATTACATGCATAACATAAACCAAAAAAGATAGTTTGATACCTGGGAGTTGAAGATCTTCTGAAAGGAGGTACTCTTCTGAATCCTTCTTCTTCCTGAGGCCTATATATTTTCTTCAGTCATTGATTCTGAAATCTGAATCTTCTCAGTGGAGGACTGTGCCTATAATTTTCTTTGTATACCTTCCTATCCCCTTTGATTGTTTCTGCATAAATTTTTGGATATGCTTCTTATTCTATTGTTTTGGATCTTGATCTCTTTTCTGTCTAATTATATCCAAGTTTGGACTTGTCATGATGAGGTTTTTGACTGCTAATAATGTCATTCAAAAAATTTGAGTTGTTCTGCATATTTTTCTTTTGAAGATCCTTTCTTAATGTGACAATTTATGCTTCCAAATTTCCAATGATCCAGTCTCTTCCTTCTAGTTGTTCTTTGATTGCTTCTTCAATTCTTTTATCTTCTTCAATTTGAACCTTCAAATTTGTGATCATTTTTTCTAGTTCTTGAGTGTCTTCTTTCTTGTCTAGTTCTCCTTGTAGTTTCTTGTTTTTCTTCTTTTCTCTTCTGATAAATTCTATGGCACACAACAATTCTTATCAATAGTCAACTTCTGATTCTTCATATTCTTCCTCGACCTCTTCATATTCTTCTTCTGCCTCTTCATATTCTTCTTCGAAGTACTGTTTATTAGATTCCTCCACTGCCATGAATATAACTCTTTTTGTCTCATTGTCACTGACTTCATCTTCATCTAATTATGAAATGTCTTTTTTGGTGCATAAGCTTTTCTTTAAAACTTTATTTGTGATTATTTTTCCTTTATATGTTTGATTTCTATTTGAGTAACCTTCATCATTTCTCTTTTTCTTATGAGGACATTTGTTATAAAAATGACCAATACCATCACAATTAAAACAAATCAAAGGAATCTTACCTGTATACATGTCATTGGTTCCCTTGTTCAATGTTCTGACAAAGTTGGTCGCTTCTTCATCATCTTCTGATATGTCACTGTTGTTGTTATGTTATTCTTCTTTTTCTTTTCCTTTTTTCTTTGACCTTTTGGATTCTTTGAAGGCTTCTTCTTTTATATATGGATTTTCCTATTCAGTTCTCATTTCATATGATGTGAAGATTCCATGTAGTTCGTCCATGATTATTGAGTTTAGATATGTTTTTTTTTCTAGTCCTGATATCTTAGGATCAAATCTCATAGGAAGAGATCTTCATACCTTTTGAACAATTATATATTCTTTGATTTCATCTCCCAATCCCAATATTTCATTTACTGTTTCATCAACTCATAAAACGTAAGCTGCAATATTCTCATATTCCTTCATCTTTAGTTGTTTGAACTGATCTCTGTAAGTTTGAAGCTTTGTTGCTTTGACTTTTGAATCTCCTTCATAAATATTTCGAAGTTTGCCCAAATATCTTGAGCGGATTTACAATGTGCAACTTTGGTGAATACCGATTCTCCAAGACCATTCAGAAGTGAATTTGTGGCTTTGCAATTATTATGACTGAGTTTCACTGCTTTTTCATTTGCCGACGAAACTGCAGGTGTTGTGTATCCATATACAATTGATTTCCAAATTTCAAATCCATGTTCCTGTATATATGTCTTCATCCTTATGCTCCAAAATGCCTACTTACGTCCATCAAACTGTGGTATTCCATTTTTATACATGTTTTTTCTCTCCATGATCTACCTTTCAGTGGTTAAACTAATTTATGAAGGAACCTTCTTTGATACCAATTGTTGGATTACTGAGAGGTGGGGTGTATCAGTAATAAAACAATATAATCCTTTTTAACCATATAATGCAAGTGTTATATCAATGTAGCATTATCATCCAATATTTACAGAGTAAATAAACAATGAACAAAGGAACAATCATACACATACAAAGTACATCAATGTTTTTACGTGGAAATCCAAAGCGAGAGAAAACCATAGAATGATTTTTCTTATATGTCTTGAAGAATTACATTCATTGGAAGCACCAAATTCCTTTTTTTTCCAGCTGCAACTGGAAGGATGCTCCAACCCCCTAATTTCTCAGGCTACAACCTGAGGGAAGCTCCAAATCCCCAATTCTTTGGCTACAACTAGAAGGAGGCTACAACCCCCTATGTTCTCTAACTACAACAGGAAGGTGGCTACAACCACCTGTCCTTGCCCCGTCTAACTGCCCTGATGTATAAGTAGAATGATGGAACCACTATCACACTATCATTGTGAGATATATCGATGTAAACCTGTACCAATCAACCTACACCAAACAACATGTACCAATAACATGAATCATGCATAAACATGTACCTCAACTTGTAATCAACCTATACCATAAACAAGTGCATCAGCCATGCACCAACCTGTACCTCAACCTCAACCAAAACCCCTCATTAGTTTCATCATCCAAATATGATGTGTAACTCTGTAATAGAACTGGTGTATATGATCACATACATGCAAACCTTCCTTGACTTTAACAACAAGAAACTATCATTTTCATCAAACTTTACTTTAGTCTCACATGGCTAGTTTTGGATTAGTCAACAACCCTAACTTGAAATAATCTTAACTATGTACTTGTAATGAATAAAAATCTGAAAATAGTACACAATGTTCTTCAGT
>ML795784.1:227592-260035 GCA_009831015.1 Picea engelmannii
GAAAGTATGACAAAACTGGAGCTCAACAATCAGTATTTCCAAAATTAATATCATCAACATAAACTTCAATTAATAAAATACTATATTGAGTTACCTTGATGTAGAGGTTGTTGTATGCACTTCCTTTTCTGAACCCTTCCTATTGTAGATATCTATCCAGTCTAGAGTACCATGCTCTAGGAGTCTGTTTTAGACCATACAAGTCCTTGTTTAATTTACACACATAATATGCATTCTCTAACAACTGAAATCCTTCTAATTGTTCAATGTAGACTTCTTCTTCAAGTTCCCCATTCAAAAAAGATGATTTTATGTCCATCTGATACAGTTTAATATTTTTGGAGCATGCATAAGCTAAAAGCAATCAGATTGCTTCCATTCTGGCAACTGGGAAAAATGTCTCTTCAAAGTCGATTCCTTCAACTTGTGCATATTCTTTACATACCAATCTAGCTTTGTTCCTTGTAACCTACCCATATTCATTCAATTTATTCATGTATATCCACTTTGTTCCAATCACATTCTTCTCCTTTGGTCTTGGAACCAATTCTCAATTGTCATTTTTCTCTATTTGATCCAATTCTTCATCCATGGCCTTATCCCAAAATTCATCCTTGTTGGCCTATTCAAAACAGGTTGGTTCAATCATAGATGAGAGTTCTAGGTGTGTTTTCTCTGGTGAACATATTCTTCTTCTAGTCTCAACTCCTGCATCTTTGTTTTTGATAATCTTATCTGAAGGATGATTCTTATGTACTCGTTTTATAGGTGTCCTTTGAGGCACTTGTTGAACTTGCTCTTCTTCTTCTGTCAGATCCTCTACATCTTCCCCTTCTACTTTTTTTTCAAATTCTTCTTCTTCTTTGTAAATTTGTTCCATTGATTATTTTTCTTCTTCCTTTAATTCTTGTCTACATGTTTCATCAATTGTTACGTTGATGCTTTTCACAACTTTTTTCAATCTCAAGTTGTAACACTTGTATTCTTTCCTTGTACTTGAGTAACCAACAAGTACTCCTTTGTCCACACGAGATTCAAACTTTCTCATTCTTCCATCTTCTATTTTGATGTAGCATTTGCTTCCAAAAACTCCGAAGTGATTCACATTTGTTGGTCTTCCTTTCCATAGCTCATAGGGAGTTTTGTCAGTGTTGTTTTTGAACATTACTCTATTTTGAATGTGAATTTTTGTATGCACTGCCTGTGTCCAAAAGATATCTATCAATTTGGAATCCATTAGCATTGCTCAATCCATTTTATGTATTGTCTTGTTCTTTCTTTCAACAACTCCATTATGTTGAGGTGCCCTAGCAATAGAGAATTGCCTTTGTATTCCATGTATGTTGCACTAGTTCATAAATTCCTTTGAAGTGAACTCTCCTCCATTATCAGATCTCAAGCATTTGATATTTGAATCCATTTCATTTTCAACCATTTCCTTGTAGATCTTGAAGTTTTCAAAAGCTTCTGACTTATTCCTGAGAAAGCAAATTACAGTCATTCTTGTATAATCATCAACTAATAAGATAAATTATTTCTCACCGTTTAAACCCTTTCTTGTAGTTGGTACACCTAGATCAGTATGCACAATTTCTAGTGGTCTTGTCATTGAATATTCTTTTGATTTAAACCTGGTCTTTATTTCCTTTCCTTATTGACAATGCTTGCATAAAGTGTTGGTTGGTTTCGTGATCTGGGGCATTTCTCTAACTTCTTCCCTTTTGTTGACTTTAACAAGGTTATCAAAAGGTATGTGGCCCATTCTTATGTGACATAACCAACTTTTATCTTCCTTTCCTAGGAAACACTTTTCATTTCCAATTTCACTTAATACATATGTGTTTCTTGAAGTTCTCGCAGCTGTTGCAATCAATTTTCCTGAACCTTATTTTCTTATCTCACACTTTTGTGAATCAAACGTAACTTTATTACCTTTCTCACACATTTGACTCACACTTAGAAGATTATTTTTCATATCTTCTACTAGTATAACATTTTTTGCCTTGGTATTCTTGTTCCCAATTATGATTGTGCCTTTTCCAATGATTTTAGATGAATCATCATTTCTGAAGGAGACTGATCCATCTCTTTCCTTTCTTAATGTAAGAAACTTGTCTCTATCACCTGTCATGTGTTTTGAACAACCACTATCAACATACCAACCACGTTTCTTCTACTTAGCTTGTAGAGAGAGTGTACATTCTTCATTTCTATATTGATTCTTCTTTCTTATCCATGTCCTTTTCTAAGGTTCATGTCTATGATTGTTGTTGTTTTGTTGTGGTTCTCTAAGAGGGATTGACATTCAACAATATTTGGCCATGTGTCCAAAGTTGTTACATTTGTATCATTCCACTTCGGTGCTCAAAGATTCAAACCCGTTGTAACTTCTTCTCTGTCTTTCACTAGGCCTTCTTGGATAACCCTTTTGTGTATGACTTTAAAAGTTGTTTATGTTCCTATTGTTAGCTCTACAATTCACAGCTTTATGTCCAAAATTATTACATGCATAACATAAACAAAAAAATATAGTTTGATGCCTGGGAGTTGAAGATCTTCTGAAATGAGGTACTCTTATGAATTTTCTTCTTCCTAAGGCATATCTATTTTCATCAGTCATTGATTCTGAAATATGAATCTTCTCGGTGGAGGAGTGTCCCTGTAATTTTCTTTGTATACCTTCCTATCCCCTTTGATTGTTTCTGCATAAATTTTTGGATATGTTTCTTGTTCTGTTGTTTTGGATCTTGATCTCTTTTCTGTCTAATTGTATCCAAGTCTGGACTTGTCATGATGAGGTTTTTGACTGCTAATAATGTCATTCAAAACTTTTGAGTTGTTCTGCATATTTTTCTTTTGAAGATCCTTTCTTAATGTGACAGATTCTGCTTCCAAATTTCCAATGATCCAGTTTCTTCCTTCAAGTTGTTCTTTGATTGCTTCTTCAATTCTTTTATCTTTTTCAATTTGAACCTTCAAATTTGTGATCATTTTTTCTAGTTCTTGAGTGTCTTCTTTCTTGTCTAGTTCCCCTTGTAATTTCTTGTTTTTCTTCTTTTCTCTTCCGATAACTTCTATGGCACACAACAATTCTTATCAGTAGTCAACTTCTAATTCTTCATATTCTTCTTCGACCTCTTCGTATTCTTCTTCTGCCTCTTCATATTCTTCTTTGAAGTATTGTTTATTAGAGTCTTCTACTGCCATGAATAGAACTCTTTCTGTCTCATTGTCACTAACTTCATATTCATCTGATTATGAGATGTCTTCTTTGGTGCATAAGTTTTTCTTTAAAACTTTATTTGTGGTTCTTTTGCCTTTATATGTTTGATTTCTATTTGAGTAACCTTCATCATTTCTTTTTTTCTTATGAGGACATTTTTTAGCAAAATGACCAATACCATCACAATTAAAACAAATCAAAGGAATCTTACCGCTATACATGTCGTTGGTTCCCTTGTTCAATGTTCTGACAACGTTGGTCGCTTCTTCATCATCTTCTGAGATTTCACTGTTTTTGTTATGTTATTTTTCTTTTTGATTTCCCTTTTTCTTTGACCTTTTGGATTCTTTGAAGGCTGCTTCTTTTATATATGGATTTTCTTGTTCAGTTCTTATTTCATATACTGTGAATATTCCATGTAGTTCGTCCATGATCATTGAGTTTAGATATGCTCTTTCTTCTAGTGCTGATATCTTAGGATCAAATCTCATAGGAAGAGATATTAGTACCTTTTGAACAATAACATATTCTTTGATTTCATCTCCCAATCCCAATATTTCATTTACTGTTTCATCGACTCATAAAAAGTAAGTTGTAATATTCTCATATTCCTTCATCTTTAGTTGTTTGAACTGACCTCTGTAAGTTTTAAGCTTTGTTGCTTTGACTTTTGAATTTCCTTCAAAAATATTTCGAAGTTTGGCCCAAATATCTTTAGCAGATTTACAATGTGCAACTTTGGTGAATACTGATTCTCCAAGACCATTCAGAAGTGAATTTATGGCTTTGCAATTATTCTGACCGAGTTTCTCTACTTTTCCATTTGTCGACAGAACTGCAGGTGTTGTGTATCCATCTACAATTGATTGCCAAATTTCAAATCCATGTGCCTGTATATATGTCTTCATCTTTATGCTCCAAAATGCATACTTACATCCATCAAGTTGTGGTATTCCATTTTTATACATGTTTTTTCTCTCCATGATCTACCTTTCAGTGGTTAAACTAATTTATGAAGGAACCTGCTCTGATACCAATTGTTGGATTACTGAGAGGGGGGGTGTATCAGTAATAAAACAATATAATCCTTTTTAACCTTATAATGCAAGTGTTATATCAATGTAGCATTATCATCCAATATTTGCAAAGTAAATAAACAATGAACAAAGGAACCATCATACACATACATAGTACAACAATGTTTTTACATGGAAATCCAAAGTGGGAGAAAACCACAGAATGATTTTTCTTATATGTCTTGAAGAATTACATTCATTGGAAGCACCAAATTCCTTTGTTTTCCAGTTGCAACTGGAAGGATGCTCCAACCCCCTAGTTTCTCAGGCTACAACCTGAGGGAATCTTCAAATCCCCAATTCTTTGGCTACAACTAGAAGGAGGCTACAACCCTCTATGTTCTCCGACTACAACCGGAAGGTGGCTACAACCACATGTCCTTGCCCCGTCCAACCACCCTGACGTATAAGTAGAATGATGGAACCACTATCACAATATAATTGTGAGATATACCGATATAAACCTGTACCAATCAACCTGCACCAAACAACATGTACCAATAACATGAACCATGCATCAACATGTACCTCAACATGTAATCAACCTATACCATAAACAAGTGCATCAACCATGCACCAACCTATACCTCAACCTCAACCAAAATCCCTCATTAATTTCATCATCCAAATATGATGTGTAGCTCTGTAATAGACCTGGTGTATATGATCACATGCATGCAAACCTTCCTTAACTTTAAGAACAAGAAACTATCATTTTCATCAAACTTTACTTTAGTCTCACATGACTAGTTTTGGATTAGTCAACAACCCTAACTTGAAATAATCCTAACTATGCACCTGTAATGAATAAAAATTTGAAAATAGTACGCAATGTTCTTCATTGTGTAAATTTATGCAATTCCTCTAGGTGTCACTACTTGGAACCTCTGAGAAAAGGAGTTATAGCAAAAATGGCATACCTTGTTGAATTTTGACTTATTCTAGAGACCGAACTTGTAGAGTGTTCCCCACACAGAATATTTGTTGTATGGATATGAAAATTGTACACAGAATACTACAAAATGTACTCTAACCAACACATTTGGTCTTACCGAATTTGGATCTATTATGAAGAAGTTATGACGTTTTTACCGAAACACTTGTTTTAGACTAGTTTCAGGACTAGCCACAAACCCTATATTCCACAGAGTGTAATTCCAAAAATACAACGACCCACAAGATGAAATTCATATGATGGCTACTTAGATATGTTTCCTCAATGGCCTCCTAATTGCACAGTCTGCATCATTCTATAAAAAAAGTTATTGCCAAAATGGTGAGATGACCTGTAAATAACATACCTTAGAAAGAATCATCAAAAGAATTTATCCTCCTTTGAATTTTGGCCTTCTTTACTTCACCTTCCCTCTGAAATTCAGCTTAGATATCCTTTGGTTACCTCAGTCACCTATAGATATTCAATATTCTCAAGTGTGATTGAAATGAGAGAGCCTTGTCTCTTATTTATACTTTCATGTAGCTTCTTTAGAAGCATCTTCTAGACCACTTTGTCCACATAGTCACCTATGTCCAACTTTTTCCAATTTTCCACTTATCCATATATCCAATAGCCACTTGAATACTTAACCCATTTTCCTCATTTTATGGTTAACCTTCTTATAACCACTTTCCATCATTAGAAAGTTCTCCATTTACTTTATTATTTAAATAATCCTCCTTGACTTTGTCGCTTCACTTTATTATTTAAATAATCCTCTTTGACTTTGTAACTTCACTTTATTATTTAAATAATTTCTTCTTTGCAAGCACTTTGACTTCTTTGACCTTTTGGGGCTTCAAGCCAACATATGAGGGTCCTCCAACTTTGTAAGGCCATAAATCTCAAACCATGAGGAGTTATGTGACATTCCACATACCACCAGAAATGGCATGACATGTACTATCCATCTAGAATAGTCTTACCTACAAATATATCAAAACTCATACCATTATACATAAAACAAACTTGGGTCCATTACCCAAACCTTTGTGCTACCGGAATTTTCTACCGAACTTTCTTCAAGGGTTGACATCAATGAAAACCAACACAATTAATCAACACTACTAATCAATGACCTATACACTGTTTGGTATTATTCCAGAGATTCATCATTTTTATTCAATTTACAACCAGTGACCATGGGTGTACTAACTGGTGCACAATATTCCATTTTGAACTTATTCAAGATCTCCTCGATATACTTGGTTTGTGAAATGAATATGCCTTTGTCAAATTGAGAAATTTGTAAACCAAGAAAGAATGAAAATTCACCAAACATAGAAATATCAAATTCCTTTTTCAATTCTATTGCAAACTCTTGGAACATTTTATTCATACTTCCTCCAAAAAATTATGTCATCGACATAAAAAAAATTGTTCGATTTATCTTACTATCCTAATGTAGAGCATAGATGATTTTAGGGGCTAAATTTCACAAATGGGATAGTTTTCCATGGTTTTTCCCAAAAACAATTCGATAATTTCCATTTTTTCTAAAAACAATTCGCCCAAATTCCATAGAATAAAATTATTTTACCTTAAAAATCACCAAAATTTTATAGAAACTATATAAAATCCTTAAAAATTTGAATATTTTTACAAACTATCGCCAAACATTTTACATTTTGCATATTAAGGACTAGTAAGATTAGCCCATATTTCTACATTTTAATATAAATTTCCATTCTTGAAATTATCCTTGATGTAGAGATTATTGTCAACAATTCCCCTTTTGAAGCCTTGTTGTTGTAGATATTTGTCAAGTCTTGAATATCAGGTTTTGGAAGCTTGTTTTATCCCATAAAGTGATTTCTTCAATATACATACATGGTCCTTATTTTCTGATAATAAGAATCCTTCTCATTGTTTAATGTATACTTCCTCTAAAATTCCAATGAGAAAGATGGGCTTGACATCCATTTGATAGAGTTTGATGTTCTTGAAACACACAAATGACAAAAATATTCTGATAGCTTCTAGTCTTGCAACCGAGGAAAATGTTTCTACAAAATCAATACCTTCAACTTGAGCATAGCCTTTACAAACTAGTATTTCTTTATTTATTGTTATTGGACCATATTCATTCATCTTGTTCCTAAAAATTCACTTGGTGCCAATCACATTTTTATCTTTCAGTCTTGGAGCAAGTTCCCATGTCTCATTCTTCTAAATTTGATTAATTTCTTCTTCCATGGCATCAATCCAATGCTTGCCTTCGCTATATTTTGCAAACTTATCAGGCTCTATTATAGATATCAAAGAGAAGTTTTCATTTCTGGTTCACTTGCTAATCTTCTTCTAGTCCGTAGTAATGTATCTTTATCACTAAGAATTTGATTTTTTGAATTATTCTTTTGGGAAAATGTAGATGGTGTCTTTTTATTCTAGTGTTTTGTTTCTTATTATTAATTCTCTCCTTCTCGATCTCCTTCTCCTTCTTCTTTACATCTTGGTTCCTCTGTCTGAACATGTCCTTTCACCTTTTGATGCCTTGCTTCATTCAATTTCACATTGGCACTCTCTAATATTTTTTCTAATGTTTTATTGTAACATCGTTAAGCCTTTCTTCTTGATGAATAACCAAAAAATATACCTTCATTAGCTCAAGAGTCAAGTTTTCCCAAGTTGTCATCATTTATTTTTATGTAGCACTTGATTATAAAATATTTTAAGTATTTCACTGTTGTCGGTCCACCCTTCCATAATTCATAAGGTGTTTTATTGTTGTTGACTCTAATTTTCCCTCTATTCATAATGTAGTCTATGGTGTTGATTGGATCTCTCCAAAACCTATCTAATAGTTTGGATTATTTAACATTGTTCTAGAAGTCTATTGTATTGTTTGATTCTTCCTTTCTACTAATGCATTCTTCTATGGAGTCCTTGCAACCGAAAAATGCATATTTATTCCATGAAGATCACAAAACTCTTCAAATTTATTTCAGATAAACGCACCTCCTCTATCTGATCTCAAGCATTTGATTTTCAAATCAGTTTCATTTTCAACCAATACTTTGAATGATTTGAACTTCTCAAATGCTTCATATTTTTCTTTTAGAAATGTAATCCATGTCATTCTAAAGTAATCATCAATGAGAAACATAAAGTAATTTTATCCTTGTAGACATTGTATTCTTTTAGGCCCACAAAGATCTATATGAATGAGTTCCAATGGAATGGTTATTGAGTACTCCTTTGATTTGAAGATTTCTCTTGTCTTTATTCCATGCTAACATTGCTTGCAAAGAGTGTTTGAAGGTTTATCAATCTTTGGAATGTCTCTCACTACTTGTTTAGTGTTTATTTTTACTATATTATCAAAGTTCATGTGAACTATTCTTCTATGTCATAACCAACTTTCATCTATTTGTCCCATATATCATTTTTATCCCTTGATATCATTGAGGATATATACATTATTTGAGGTTCTATATTCATTTTCCACTAGTATTCTCGATCCTTTCTTCCTTATCTCACGGTCTTGAAAACAAAATATGAGATTGTGTTCTTGATTACACATTTGACTAACACTGAGAATATTGTGCTTCAAACCTTCAACATGCAAGATATTTTATGTTTTATTCTTTCCATTATTGAGACTGAGAGTACATTTTTCATCTATCCTTGTGGTAACATTATCTCCAAATTTCACACTACCTTCATGCCATGTGACATGAGCATCCACTGTCAATAAACCATTGGTTTCCTTTGTTTTGAGCATGAAGGGAATTTTGTACAAACATATATTCATATTTATTATACTTTTCTTGTTCTTGCTTTCCTTTTCAAACTCATGTGGGTTATTTCTTTTGTTTGGAAAGAGTATCCACTTCCTTGTTTTGTCTAGAAGTTTCCACTGGGTCACTTCTACAAAAATGTGCTACATGACCATAGTTTTTGCACTTATAACATAAAAAATTGTTATCAAATAATGGAGAAAATTAATTGTAGTTTCTATTTAAGAACCCATAAGTATTTATATTTTTGTTGCATACATAATTATTTCTTGCATTTTCTCTACAATCTATTGCTCTATGACCAAAGTGATTGCAAAAAAAAAAAAACCAAGGAAAGAGTTTTGGTACCAAGTTGTGCAAGGCCATCTTGGTGGGAAATATCTTCTGAATATGTCCTTGTTGTCCTTAGGATGAATGTCAATCTTATGCGGAGCATTATTTTCCCTCTTCCTATTGTCCTCATCATTGATGGAATTTTTTAGTACATCAACATAGCTTTTAAATTTTCCTTCACTTACATTCTTCAGTGACTCTATAGCTTTTGAATCTTATTTCGTGGTCATCTAAGTCTTATCATAGTGAAGACCAGTTTTAATGTGTGGTAACCTTTTTAATTTGATGATATCATCTAAGATTTTAATGCTCTTTTCAAAATTCAATCTTCTATTGATCTGAGTAGTTGAATTCTCCAATTCCTTTCTTAAGGAAACAATTTTATCTTCCATTTTCTCCCATTTTTTTTTTCCTTTTCCTTCACATGGATTCTCACCATTTATTCCTTCCCTTTTCCCTCTTCTAGTTGAATCTTTGGGATGATAATAGTCTTCTCCATTTATTCAAGGCTTTGTGACATTTTTTCTTTTGCATCACGATCCTCCTCTTCGTATTTTTGTAACTTATCATTTTGTTTCAAATTCATTTTCTTAAGATTCTTTATTTTTCTTAAGGAACAAATGAGTTGTTCTTCAAGATCTACTTCCACGTTAGTTTCAGAATTTTTCTCCTCTTTTGAATCCATCATTTATTTCCCTTCATATTCATTTTCCAAAGTATCAATTTTCATTTCCATTGCCATGAAGAGAGTTTCCTCTCTATCACTATCGAAGATACTTTCATTGCTCTCTTCAGAAGTGTCATTGACCCCTTTTGAGTAGAGACTCTTGTTTTACTTATAAGTGTTCTTCTTCTTTTCATGCTTGTTATTTTTGTATTAATGGTGCTTTCTCGCATTTTTTACATTATGGTCTTCCTCTTCATCACTACTTTCATTTTTCACATATGGACACTTAGCTGCAAAATATCCTACTTTTCCACAATTAAAGCATTTAAAGGGTATCCTACCTTCTTATTTTCCAGATCCCCTTTTGATCTTTATCATGAAATGTGCTTCCTCTACATCCAACTCATAGTTAGAACAATCACTTGATTTGTGTTATTTATTCTTCATCTTCTTCGAAGCTTTTAAGGTTGCTTCTTTATTTGATGTCTTCTCTTTATTAGTCCTCATTTCATATGTTGTGATAACCCCATGCAATTCATCCATTGCCAATGAATTAAGATCCTTAATTTATTCAATGGAAACAACTTTAGCATAAAAAATTAAGGGAATTGGCCTTAGCACCTTTTGTACAATCATTGGTTCTTCAACCTTTTCAGCGAGTCTTATGATAGTGTTGACAATTTCATCCATGCAAAGGAGATAGGATGCAACAATTTATTCATCTGTCATTTTTAGAATATTGGACAATATTCTATGATTTTGCAACTTTGATTTCTTACCCTTGTCATCATCTTCATAGATGTTTTGAATTTTTTTCCAAATGTCCTTTGTCAATTCGCAATGCATTACCTTGACAAAATCTAATTTTAAAAGATTGCACAAGATGGAATTCATGGATTTTTCATTATTTTCACTAGCCTTCTTTCCAGCCTAATCCATCGATGGAGATGTTGGAGCTTTATAACCAATCACAACATATTGTCCAATATTGAAACCAAAATCCATTGAATAAGTTTGCATCCTTATGCTCTATAAGGCATAGTTTGTTATGTCAAACAACAGAGCCTTGTTTGTAAATAAACATTCTTGATCAACCATGTGTGCTACCAATATCAACCTTCCAATGGTTATAATGTTTCAAATGAAACCCGCTTTGATACCAATTGTTGAGCAAACAATTATACTGAGAGGGAGGGGGTGAATCATTATAAGACCTTTTTTTACTTTTTCAAACATTTATAAACCATAGGAAAACAATAACATATGAGATATATTAACTCCATAACATGAAACACAAGATTTACGTCGAAACCCTGATGGGAGAAAATCAGAAAATTTATCCTTATAATTATTTGTAGGCACCATCCTACTGGAGACACTAATCCCCACTAGTAAAAATCCTGGTAGGCACCAACTTACTTGTATAGATCTTTGTAGACACTAATCTATTTGAGACACTAATCCTCACTACTAAGCACCAACCTACCAAGAGACACCAATATCTTTGTTTGAGACTCACCAACCTTCAAGTTATAATTTATTTTTTAATACATATAACTTCTTCAAAATATGATAACATTCACACTACCTTCACTAAGTCTACTTGCTAATTTTATCTTCACCAGTCCTGACAAAAATTTGAAATTCCAAATGAAATTTATGGTAACTTTCCCAAAGCTTGTTTTTTTTTGCCTCTTCCCAAGAACAAACTTGTACAACATGCCATGTATCCAATTTTTCAAATATGATTTTGAAATGTTTACCTGTGTTACTTGGGTGTGCCTCCTCAGATCCTTGAAAACTTCATTGTCTTAAAAGTCCCAAAAACGATTTTATAGAGAAAATTCCAAGCTGACTTTTTTCAAACTAATTTTAGGACCATTTATAAAACCTAAATTACATAGGGTATATATCAAAAGGTATGGTGAAAAAATTGTGAAATGTTTACCCGAGGTACTTCTGTGTGTGTCCTCGGATCCATGAAAATTTCACATTTTGAAACGTTCTGGAAAAGAAGTTATAGTGAAAATGTCAAACTAACCTATTTGAAATTGATTTCAAGACTATAAAGAAACCCTGAATTCCACAGGGAATATATTGAAAAGTGTATTGAAACAACATATTATTTAACCAAGTGTACCAAGAGATCACGCCTCTATCTCCTCAATTTTCATGATATGAAATGCCCCAGAAAATAAGTTATAAAAAAAATTCCAAACTTACTTGTTTGAAAATTATTTCAGGAGCATTCAAGAACCCTAACTTCCACAAGGAATATCTCAATGATTATAGTGAGATAATGTCTAAAATTTTGACCACAAGTATCCATAGATCTCCCCTCTGTCTCCTCAAAATTTCACGATCTGAAACATCCCAAAAATAAGTTATGATAAAAATTCCAAGTTGACCTGAAATTGATTTTGCGACTCTCCTCTTTTAGAATGATATTCAATCGTTGCTCATCCACTTCTTCAAATGTTATTACATTTTTCACCCCCACACTTTCTCTCAATGTTTTCTCTTTTATCATAACCCTTCATGAAGGTACATATTAATTCAAAAAGTCACAACACTAATTAATTAAATAATTGATTCCTTTTCTTTTATTTCACTTTACCAAATACCATGGGAAAATACCATGGGCTCCAAACCCATGGGTTTGAAACCACCATTTTACTTTCTACTTTTTCACGTGCACCCCTTTTTTTGATATACTTGTAAACCTACATACAAATAAATCTTGGAATTTTTTTGTGTATTTGTAAATCCGTAATATGACATTAATGATGAAATTAATCCTTCACTACTTCTTATGCACTGAAATCCAACGACGATAC
Organism: Picea engelmannii; assembly: GCA_009831015.1. Taxonomy (NCBI): domain Eukaryota; kingdom Viridiplantae; phylum Streptophyta; class Pinopsida; order Pinales; family Pinaceae; genus Picea; species Picea engelmannii. The sequence goes on from ML795784.1 coordinate 240,466, forward strand.
ATTGGTTTGCTGACACAATTATGTTGGCACTCCGAGGAAACCTGGGTAATAGTTTCATCAGTGTAATGGGGTCAGATATCCGATAAAAATATTGACATTGGATATCTAACACAATGTTGCCAGTTATGTCGATGACCCTAATGACCAAAAGAGCATTGAAATCAACCATTATTTTCGGCAGATACTCATCAGAAGTATGACATAACTACACATCGCATATTCGAATTCCATACAGTAGATCTGATGGAGGGGCCATGCCTTCCATGGATATTATTGTCGAACTTGTCGTCGGATGTCCGAATTTCACCTTGGTCATATATTCAACATCTATACAGTAGATTCGACGAAGTTTCTATACCTCCGACGGATCATACTGTCAGATTGTGCATTAGATATCTGACGCAACTATGTATATAAATAGCATGCATAGTTTTATCAGATATCCAATGAAACTGTGTATATTAAAAAAAAGGAAAACTTCAGTTGGTGTTCATGCATGGGATGTTAGCGTAGAAAATTGTTTGACACTTATTTTCTTTATGAATATAGAATTGGTAAATATTATATTCTCACTTTACTTTTATAGTTGTGTCAATAGTGGTGGGAAATGGAGGATATTCATATTAAAAACCTATTTATTTTATGAATATAGTCTAGAATAAGTCATCTATTATGTATCCTCCTACATCTATTGTGTATATTGTGGATAAATCTAAGGAGGTGCCAAAGTTGGAGGTCTATAATCTTAATGTTCCAAAATTAATTTCATATTACAAATCCTCTTCGATAATATGCATATTTAATTCATTTTTACCTTACACATCGAATTTGTACCAATGGATTTTCTCAACTTGGACAAAACATTATGAATTTTATTTATGCTCTAAGATTATTATTTTTAATTCATTTTAAAAATCTTGTTGATTATCAAAAAGTTTTAGAGGAGGATGTTTGATTTGGGAAAGAGAGGGTCTTTTTTATACCCCTTTGTTCCCTAATTTTGATCCACCTAGTATGTCTATAGTAAAAATGTCATCTATAATATGGATAGTTATATAAAAATAGATCTAAAATGAATTAATCTAGATATTTTCACATATGTCTAATTATGTGTTTAAATTGACATTAGCTAGGGTTTTCAAGATGAGATTCCCTTACAACAAGAAATTTGTAGATGGGTTCAGGTTTTGGATTATGATAATATTTCTTTTCTATGTTATCTCTACCAATAAATAGGGCATCTATAGGAATCTTGTCCTAAAATTATATCCTACTCTAAATGGAATAGATTTAAGGAAACCAAACCAAAAGGTTGGCAAGCATGTTAACAACCATATCTAGAGGATGAACATGATCAGAATGATGTAAATCAACAACCTACTATTTCAACAAAAGGAGAACAATGTTTATCCATAATGTAATATTCCAGATATAAAAAGTATGCAAAACAGAAATAAATAGCTAGAAATGGCAGATGAACAACAATATAACCAGAACAACACCAAAATAATACCAAGATGATGCCAGAACAATACCAGAAAGAACACTTTGATTACTGAGAGCAATGTTCACTTGCCTCTTCGAGGGGGAAACCTTTAGCAAATCAGACCTCTATTACAATAATATCCAAGACAAAAGTTCTCATACCCTCGACTCTTGTTTATACTAAATATGTCTATCAAAAGAACCATCTAGAGGAAGATCCTTCTAGAAACGAAAGCTTCTATTAGGTTTTCTTACATTGGACTTATTCTTCGTTATTGCTAGGCCTTATTAATATTGACCTTTATTACATGGAAATATATTATTCTACCTACGTGAGGGGTTACGTCCCTAAAATATCCTCTCCCTTAAAAACAACCTTTTCCTCAAGGCTTGAGATGGGGAAATTGTTTTAGAATGGTAGTTGGTTCCCAAGTGGAATCTATTGGAGTTGTATATTTCCACTGGACTAACACTTCCTTGATGGTTCGTTGACGCAGTCAAAGCTCACGCTAGTCCAAAAATGCTTGTGGTTGTAGCCAAATGGAACCTTCTTCGTCCAACTCGGGAAGGTTGGTTTGACTTTGGCACTTAGTTCCAATCACCTTCTTTAAGCAGGAAAAATGAAAAACATGATGGAGCTTAGAATGACTGGGCAAGTCTAACTGATAGGACACCTGTCCCACACACTTGAGAATGGTATAAGGACCATAAAATTTGGGCGCTAGTTTCTAACAATGGTCATCCTTGAGGGAATTTTGATTATAAGGTTGCAGTCGATGAAACACCTAATCCCCTTCTGCAAATTGACATTCAGAGCGACCTTGATATGCTTGTTTCTTCATGTGATTCTGGGCCATGACCAAATTCTCTTTGAGGGTATGGAGAATATCCTCTGGAACTGTAAGCGTTTGGTCAACCGCCTAGACCTTCAATACACCTGGAAAATATGAGATAAATGAAGGTGGCTTTTGTCCATATACCACTTCAAAATGAGTCATGCATGTAGTTGTATGGTACGAAGTGTTGTATCACCATTCAAATAGTGGTAACCATTGAGCCCAGGGATTTTTCCTTTCCGATGCAAAACACCTCAAATATGTTTCCAAACATTTTTTGAAAACTTCAGTTTGACCATCAGTTTGGGCATGATAAGTTGTACTAAGATGCAATTGGGTGCCTTGTAGATTGAATATTTCTTGCCAAAAATTGCTGGTGAAAGTTGGGTCACAATTAGAAACAATAAAATGTGACATTCCATGAAGCTTGAAGACCTGATCCATGAAAAGTTGAGCCACAGTGGATGTTGTAAATGGGTGTTGAAGAGAACATAAATGATAATACTTGTAAATACGATGAACTACCACCATGATGACTGATTTATTTCTTAATGTAGGTAAGCCTACAATAAAATCCATAGAGATATCCCGACAAATAGCAGGTGAAATCGAAAGCGGTTGTAGTGTGCCAGGAGATTTGACTCTTTMTCCCTTGTTGCATTGACACACATCACATTCAACCAYAAAATTATGAATGTCCTGTTTCATACCCTCCCATAAAAAATAACRTTTGACCCAGTCATAGGTTTTGGTAAACCCGGAGTGCCCAGCTGTGGGTGTAKAATGAAGCTCAAAAAGTACCATGGATTTAAGTTTTGATTGTTTCCTTAAACACAAACAACCTTTGTATCGAAGGTCATCATTGAGCCAAGAGTACCTTGGGGAAACTGGAAAATTGGACTGCAATTGTTGTATCAGATGCGAAMTTTTGGGAGCATGTAGCCATTCCTGGCGAACAACTTGGAGCCAATATGGTGCAATGAAAGATAGACAATAAAGGGACCTGYCATCTTCATATTTTTTGGAAAGTGCATCAACAACCACATTGTCTTTTACTTTCTTGTAAATGATCTCATAATCATATCTAAAGAGCTTAGTCACCCATTTTTGTTTCTRGGGGAGGAAAGGCGTTGTTCCAGAAAATACCTAAGGCTTTGATGATCTGTCTTAATTTGGAAGTGTTTCCCTAATAGATAAGGGYACCAAATATCCACGGCATGCAGAATAGCCAACATTTCATTTTCATAGATTGATTTGCCCAAATTTCTCTTAGACWGTTGTTTACTGGTAAAGGCCAAAGGTTGACCCTCTTACATAAGGACAACACCAATTCCTTTCCTGGAAGCATCACATTCTAGGACAAATGTCTTTGTGAAATCAGGAAGGGCTAGGACTAGAGTGGTGCACATGGCCATCTTCAAGTTTTGAAAAGCCTAATCAGTTGTTGGAGTCCAAGTGAAAGAATTCATTTTAAGGAGTGCAGTGATAGGTGCTGCAATATTTCCATAATTCTTAACAAACTTACGATAATAACCTGGTAAACCTAGAAATTCCTGCAAGATTTTAAGAGTCTTTGGGTGAGGCCAATATTGCATAGCTTAAATATTTTTAGGATCCACCCTGACGCCGACCTTTCAAATAAGATGACCCAAGTACTCAACTTCTGAGGCACCAAAAGAACATTTAGATTGTTTGAGGAAATGTTTGTGCTGAGAGAGTAGATGGATAAATCGATCCACATGAGAAAAATGGGTTGTCCATCTTTTGTTTTAGATGAGGATATCATCAAAGAAAACTAAGACAAAATGACGGAGAAAAGGATGGAAGACATGATTCATGAGGCTCTGGAAAATGGAGGGAGCATTACACAAGCCAAAGGGCATGACCAAAAAATCATTGTGGCCCTCATGAGTTATAAAGGAATTCTTAGGAATATATGCCTCTTTCATACATATCTAGTGGTATCTAGAACGAAGATCAATTTTAGTAAAGAACTGGGCACCACTTAATTCATCCAAGAGGTCATCAATGACAGGAATGGGAAATTTGTCTTTAATGGTGAGTTTGTTGAGGGCGGGAAAGTCAGGAAACATGCACAAAGAACCTTCTTTCTTAAGGACCATGACCACAGGAGAAGAGTAGGGGCTCATAGTAGGGCGGATAACACCTGCGTTGAGCAGTTCCATAACCATTTTCTCAATTTCATTTTTTTTGGAAAAGAGGTGACGATAGGGATGAATATTGGGAGGAAGGATTCTTGGGACAAGGGGAATGGAATGATCATGAAAACCATGGGAAGGAGGGAGTCAATAGGAAGTGGAAAAAACCACTTTATGTTTAACGAGAATGGATTGGAGGTCCTGCGGCACAAAAGGTGTCATAGTTGCTTGTATGGCATGGAGTTGGGAAATAATGCCAAAATGACCTTTTTTGAGCATATTTTCCATGTGATGGGAACTAATGATATCCGAGGAACCAGAGGTGATGACTTTGAACTTATATTGTTGGCCCTCCTGGTTGAATTGCATGGTTAATTCCTTAAAATCCATGAGAATGGGACTGAAAGTCCTTATCCATTCTACACCCAACACAATGTCACAACGACCCATGTCGATATAAAACATATGATATTTCAGGTGGTATTCACCAATTTGGAGACACACATTTTCACAATGCTCTCCACATTTCATGGACCCACCATTGGAAATCATGATTTGGAAATTATTGACTGAACGGATATAGCAATTTGTTTCTTGGGCAATGTGATAATGAATAAAATTATGGGTGCCTCCACTATCAACAAGAATGATGACCTTCCTATGATTTATGTAACCAATTACCTTGAGGGTTTGGGGAGTAAAGAAACCAGTGAGAGAATTTATGGAAATGATCGATTCTACTTTGGGAGGGCCTAAGGGAGGGGTTATGTAAGTGGGTTCAGGTGACACAGGCACAGGGGGAGCCTCAACATCCTCTTCTGAAACATCCTCTAGGATGTCCATAAAACTATTTTGTTCCTTACAAGTGTGTCCCAAAAAATATTTGATATCACAATTATAACAAAGGCCTTTGATTTGGTGTTCATCCATTTCGGCCTTGGCCAATTTCTGGATCTTTAGTGGAGTAGAAGGAGGAGTGGGAGTTACTAGTTTAGTGCAAGGAATAAAGGAGGGTTTTTTGTTTTGAGAAGAGACAACTTGTAGTGCTTCCTTAGATATTTTCATATCATACACCCAACTCTAAGGCTGAGCCATGATGACATGAGAACAAATCGCAGCCTTGAGGCCAGTGATAAAACATTCTTCGAAAAAAGCATCAGACATGCCCTTTGTATGAAACGCTAGTCTCTCAAAAGCAGCTATAAAGTCTTCCACAGTGCTAGATTGTTTCAACTTTGTCAAACGACCTAAATGGTTGGTGTCAGTGTCAAAGTGTTCATAAATATCTGCCACAAAGTGTGTCCAAGACACATACCCTTGGTGGGAATTTTTTCTCTATTGTGGCCATTGCCAATGTTCTTAATCTAGATGGAGAAAACCATACCATAGTTTTGCCAACTCATCTGTAATTCCATACAAAGAGAAATAATGTTCCATTTGAGTTACCTATCCAGTGAGATCTGATCCATCAAATTTGGTCACATCCAAATGCAGAAGGCGTAGGTCACACTGAAAGTCATGGAGATGAATGTTTTGGGAATGAGAGGAAGTTTCACCTTCAGTATGCAAAGGTGGGTTAGATAAGGGAATATCTACAGGGATATGTATCTTGGCGCAGATCATCGTAGTGACAAATTCAAGCTGGGTAGTAATGTCTTATTTGAGCTCTTGTGTGAGTTCTGTGATTGAGGTGGCGATGGAGGAATGCATATTTTGATTGATGGCGGAAATATTGGCACTGAGTTGTCTCACTTATTGTTGGGTTTCTATGAAATTAGAGTGCAAGGTAGTAAAGTGAGTTTCCAAGTCTTGGCTACGGGTATGGGCCATGATGACGAGGAAACACGAAAAGGGGCGGATGGGACCACATAGAAAATGGGTTATAGGTGAAGTGTATCAAAACAATCAGGGCGACGAGTGGAATCCAATGGGGTAAAGCCCAAATAAGGGTGTTGGAAGGGGATTGGGTCCACAAGAAAAAAAAATTGTTGAAAACTGATAGGTATGACTACAATAAGGGTGAAGAGAGAAATACAATGGAATAGGTCTCAAATAATGGTGCCAACAGGATCCATATTGAATAGGTCAAATAATATATATATATATTACTCCCACAGAGTTATACTCCGATCTAAAGAATACTGCAGTGATGAAATGCCGAAATTCTTAGTAGGAATAATCGTGTAGTAATTTCGCAACTCGAATGAAGGAGACATAGTTGTGCCACAATAGATCTTGTTTGTTCTATTTTTGTTTCCATCCCAAGGGTTAGGTATTCAAGGGTTATACAGACAAGGGTTTTCCCTGTGCTATATCTCTCTGATATACATGCATGGTCCAACAATAGTACTCGGCCCAATATCTCATGGCACCAACTAAGGAGGCTAGACCGTTCCCTTAGCCATACTACCCGACTACCCAGGTACTAGAGAGTATCTCCTCGAGTGTTGTTCTCAGTGGAACTATAGAAGTTAGGCAATCGATCGATTTATATATGGAGGGATTCAGAAGATCTAGGTCGATCCGTATACAGGTGTTGTCTGATGTGCTACCACTCGAAGGGGTACCAACAGGGGTTACAAGCATGGCCAACATATGTGCGCTTAAGTACCACTTGTATTTTCTACATGTATGAATCCCCGACCACGGTTTTATTCACATAATGAAATATCTATGTAGCTTAAAGACCTCGGAATAAGTCTCTACCCTGAAAAAAATTAACCCACAATTTTCTATTGAGGAAGGTTCTCTAATACCACTTATAATATTCCAGATATAAAAGGTATGCAGAACATAAATAAATAGCTAGAAATGGCAGATGAACAACAATATAACTAGGACAACACCACAATAATACCAAGATGATGCCAGAATAATACCATAAAGAACACTTGGATTACTGAGAGCAATTTTCACTTGCCTCTTCGAGGGGGAAACCTCCAGTAGATCAGACCTCTATTACAATAATATCCAAGACAAAATTTCTCATACCCTCGACTCCTATTTATACTAAATATGTCTATAAAAAGAACCATCTAGAGGAAGATCCTTCTAGAAGCATAATCTTCTATTAGGTCTTCTTACATTGGACTTATTCTTCCTTATTTCTAGGCCTTATTAATATTGGCCTTTATTACATGGAAATATATTATTCTACCTACATGAGGGGTTAGGTCCCTAACACATAAGTTCCAAATGAGGGACCTTGTCCTGCTGTAGTGGATAGAGAAGAAGGATGATTGAAATTATTTCCTCATTGATGGTTATCATTGTACATGAAGCTCCTTCAAGGGTTTTAAATTCTAGTTAATCACTCTGGACTCTTCTTTAGAGGGTTTGCATGATATTTTTCAATTCTAGTTAATCATTATGGACTCTTGTTTAGAGGGGTGGCATGAGATTAAAAAGAATAATGAATGAAAATGTAGGTTTGAGGATTGTTTTATTAAGAGACATAAATGAAATGTAAATTACATACTTAAGTATAATTATGACTCATAATGCTTAACATAGTACTATGGTTGGATCATCTCCCCTAATGATAAACTAACAAAATTCCTCTCAAGCGCTGAAGAAGAATGCTCCATGGATCTTATGATAAAAATATGCCTCTTAACAATGAAATTCTCCTCAAATAATGGGAAAGAATTTCCTTGTGAAATGATTGAGCTAAATTTGTCTGAAGGAAGTAAACTACCCCTATCCAAAGGGAGTGTAAATAGACCAGGAAGCCAAAGGAGAATTAGGAGAGGAATCACCTAAGAAGAAAAGGGCATTGTAGATTAAGATCAAGTACAAAAGGGTTATCTCCATTTCCAACCGTGACAATTTTTCCTTCTCTCATTGAAATTACAAAAAACCTTCTTCTTTTCAGTCTCAAGATAAGAGAGTTTCTAGAATAAAATGGAAGAAGTTAAATTGTCTTTTAAAAAAAAAATAACTTCTTTTGAATCATATTTTCCAAGTAATAAAATCAAATAATTTATATTCCATAATTTGAAACCCAAATCTTAATGCAAATCTTCCTTATTCCATTATCATAAAATAAAGGTTATATTTTAATATTAAATAATTATTTTGATGGTTAGTCATTTATTAATTATAATACATCATATATCTAAAAAGTTTTATGAAACTTTATTTACATATAATATTTAATATTAGATATTTTTATGTATCCATTAAAAACATATAATATTTTATATTTTATAGTAGTTATTTTTATACATCCATTAAAAAAGTGAGTCATAATAAATAACATATTTTTATAAACTCAAAGCCAATGCAAGTCCTGCCTAGCACTTCAATTGTGCCATGCCATTGAATAGTGGTAAACTAAATTTCGTCAAAGTTATTACTTCAATCAAATTTTCATATGATGTGAATAATGCATTTCCGGTTCTCCTTTTTCATATCCACTTAACCAAGTCACTAGAGTGGCATCTTCTATGTGATCCTTAGCACCTTCATATATAATTTTTCATATATTACATGGCACCTCCCTTAATTCTATGTTGTTGGAAAGTTTCAATTTCTCTTCCCCATTCCCCAAAGGGTATTCTATTTTCTCACTAAGTAAAGTAGTTTATCACATATAAAATGCATTGCCCATTAGAATAAGATATTGATCTAAACATATATCTACATCTTTAGTGGTGTGTTGAATTCCAACATTGTTGGCGATAAACTTAATAATGGATGGATGACCCCATAAGCTTTTCAAATTTGCATGAACAAACCCATCAAGTTTAAAATATTTTGGAGAAGCTATACGAAAATTATTGTGAAGTATCAATACATCTATCACTTCCAATAAGGTCATCCCATGGCATGTGGCCACTTCTTCCCCTAGTAAGGGTTGCAACAACTAACCAATTAGTCTTTTTAGAAAGGCCCTAATTAGCGTGAGCTTGATGAATTGCGATAAGCCAAGGAAAAGTTGTAATCCCACCATGATGTAACTCAAAATTGACTCAACTTCTTCCTTTACCATACTTCTATACTACCAAAAATAATATCCCACTTAGTTGGTTTGCTAAATTATGTTCCTTCTCCCATTTTACTTTTTACCAAGAAGGTATTTTTATTTTTGAGGGCATCTTCTTCTATTTATTCAATCATCTTTCATGTTTTAATGATGACGACAGATACTGTGTATATTAAAAAATAATAATAAGATTGCTTTACATGATATCCTAGGAATGTTTTAATTGCCTCCAACCTACAATATCATGACTTGGATTACATTTACCCCATATTGTGATATAATATAGTGGTTATCCTTATTAGTCCAACTATGTGTCCACTAGAGATGCCATTGAAATTCTAGCACCATCTCAATATAACTTTGTGGTGAAAGTCTACTTGCATTATAAACTGGAAATATATCTATGATCCATCTACATAAGAAGAGGAAAGTTTTCATTGAGGATTTAAATAACTTATGGTGTTCTCTGTGAGTACTCGAAATGTGCATGTTACTGCTAGACTTGCACCTGATCCCATTGCAATACCATTAAAAAATGCTACCTGAATCAAACATACAAAATTTTGCATACAATTAAGTAAATAAAAACATAACAATTAGAAGAAGAAATCTTAAATTTACATTTCTCAAACTAGTTGGGGAAAGATAACATGCAATCAATGCAATATTAACAATGTTTTATGTGGGCATCACAAAAACAATATAATTATTTTATCATAGTTTTACATGGTAATTAAATCATATACATATTCTAATTTGAAATAAATAAACTTCAATTACATTGAAAAAATACACGTAAAATCTAAGAGAGATTATTATTCTAAAAAAAATAGCATTGTCTAGCTTGAATGCCAACTTGCATTGATAATGATATCATTTTTTGCAAATGTGAAAAGGAGATATAAAGCAAAGATAAAAATTCTTACTAGATTTTTTGTTTTATGTATGGATATGATATTGACGCCGATAGACTTTGAATAGAGTCTCAATAACTACAAAAATATTTAACTAATCATAATTCACTGTACACACACACTCTCACAAAAACACATACAAAGTCATGTTTGTATACACTTGAATATTTTTAAAAAATAGTAGAATTTGATAGAATTCATATTCACCACATGAATGCATTTCTGATACTTGTGATGAGTGAAGGAATGTTTACAATATTCTATGGATATAAAAGACCAAAAATGACAGTTGTGACAAACATTGTATACCTGGTCCTCCATCATGGAAGATGAAATAGAGCCAATAGCCTAGCCGAGCATGTTCAAGTTGTTCCATGTGTTGCTCATGTTTTCTATTCTTGGGTTGGTTTCTTTTCATAGGCTCCTAGACACATCAAACAACCAAATCAAGAATATAAAAAAATGGGCAACAGAAACCTGGTCGGAAATGTGTTGTGGATCATGGATTGACCGCCCTTCAAACCTGCATGGAAAATATGAAAAACACATTTAAGAGGGAGAATTGATGAATTTAGATCTATTAATTCATTTAGTAATCTCTCAATTTGGTGAACACGAACTTTGAACCATGATGGGTATCCTACTGGGATACATCCCTTGGTATAATGCATATGGAGAAGTTTAGAAAGGGGATAAATATAATAAAATACCTCTAACTTCCCCAAGAAAAATTGGATGGACTTACAAGAGCTCCAAAAAACATTTTATATGACTGATCCAAATGGATTTATTATAGATAAATTCAAACAGTTAATCCCATACAATTTGAAATTCAAACACATAATATTTTCATATATATAAATTATTATTAAATTTACATTCTATCAAGACCCAAAATTCATATACTTCTTGATAAATGAATTGGACCTCAGTAGAAAGAAGTTTTATTGCACGCATCATAGAAATATATGACTATGATAAATTATTTTGTGCAAGGTATAACAAAAAGAAAAAGAAATTTATGCAGACGAATTGGTTGGACTGTTATAGGATTACAAGGACATGATTTTGTGGTAGGGGTAAGTTTATAAGTTTTTCCTTCTTTAAAGAGTTTATAAATGTTGTGTTTGAAATAATATAATGTATTAGGGTGTTGGTGATAGGGGATACCCATAAGGAAGTCGACATAGTTGAGGGGGGGGACATTTCATATGATGATGTAATGGAAAGGTCCGATGGAAAATGTTATGATACAACATTTATTAACTAGAAGGTGAGGACTACTTTACCTAGCCTAGATGATAAGGACAAGTGTTATTTGTGGTAGGTATATGAAGACATGTTACAAAGTTTTTGAATATGAGGTTTTTTTTCTACCATAGTTGAGGATGGATATGGATAGTTGATATTTTACTTGACAATTCTGAGTGCAAATGAGATTGGAACAAGTACCTATGGTCATGAGAAGTGAGGAAGGGTTTGTTATAGTAGGTTTTAGAAGAGGGATTGTTTCTATTGAAGAAGAGGGATTAGGTGATGTAATGTGGCTTATAAAAACCTGGGTAGTTTTGGAGCATTCTAGCAATTGTTCATTAGTGTATAGAGTTTTTGGGATAGACCGGTGTTCCAAGGAATAACAAGTGGAAGCATTATGAAAACTTATTTGTGGAAATGACTCCAGAAAGGGGGTCATGAAGGTGTACCAATATTAGGGTTAGGGATAGTATAATATGGTGAAAACATACCATTAAAAGGAGGATGTGAAGGTGGAGAGTGAGCAAAAAGAGGATAGTGGCATATATTAATTTTTCTTTCTATGGAAATATAATAGAGGAAGGATTGATCTAAAGTGTTGTTCTCAAACAAAGATACTTCATGTTGAAAATTTACTAGAAAACCATAATTAAATTTAAAAATTGGTACGTCCTCAAAATATGTGATTGGGAGTTGGATCCAGAACTTTGTACCATGATTTCACCAAATGTTGTACCATGATTTCACTACCTCCACACCTCCAAACGATCATATGTCCATTTCATTGAATCCATAATTGTCTTGTGACAATTTCTATGTCTCCCACTCACTCTCTCCATCATTGAGAGTTAATGGGTGACAAAGAAATAGTGATAAGACAATGATAGATTGAATGAAAGGGACATATGAAATTTTGGAGGTGTGTATGAAGTAAAATCATGGTACAACTTTTGGGAAGGTAGGAATTAATTGGAGACACAAAGGAAAAGGGTTATGCTTATTTTTCATGGAATAGATGACCCAATAGTGAGACTATCCTACCACCCCCTCCTCACTTAGCAACTGTATCTAGTAATTAACTATATCATGTAGAATTTCAGTATCCCCATATATGAGGGGTATCTAAATTTTTATTGATGTGTAGAAAATACACCTATGGTAAGTGAAAATATTAATCTCTCAATGTTGTAGTTGCACTAAGTGCTCCAACACCATATAGTTGAAAAAAGTACACTCTCATCATGATGTAGCTTTGCATCCCTTATCCACCCCTACAATTGATGATGTCAATCACACTTCCTAGACATATCTTAGATACAACATAAATAATTCCCCCTACCTACACCCATGAAGGAGTTATATTTAGAAGGTTTTGGTAGAGACTCACTGGAAAATAGAGAGGGAAGGTCACTCTCATGTGACATGTGATTCATTGGATTGTTACCAAAGAAAATTCAACCAGACACAAGCTATGGGTGGTTGATAATTGACTAACATCCACAAGGAATTGATGTTAGTGGAAAGGGAAAAGGAAATGGTAGCATCTATGGTATATCAATTTGGATGGGTAACCATCTTAGGCAAGGAGGAAGAGGATATAATAAACAATATTTTTACCTTCATATGTAACTTATATTAGTAGAGAATTTCTTACCACTCTATTTGGAATTCATAAGAAAGGATGTCCCTCTATCAATTTTCATTACTAACCCTCCTATGATGACTACCTTCTTGATTGTCACAACCCATGTCAAGTGTAGTGTATAGCCCAATAGTCATAATGCATGCAACTAGTTCTAGATTTGAGTTTGGTGTTTAGATCAAATAAAAGGATTCTACATTGGAGTATTCAAGATAAGGGAGTAGAAGAGTGGAATCATTCAGTATACGACCACAATTAGTTCTTATGGTGGAAGAAGTGTAAGAGGGATATGAGCTTCAACTGCAAATTGTCATTGACTTGTGGAAGATAGATCTACCCTCACTTTCCAACATCATTATAGAATCAGAAACAAATATGAAAGGAAGAGTTAAGGAGAAGTATTATTACATGAGAAAACTATGGATTCATAATCTATATCTCAAGGAACAAACAAGACTATGGGAAAAATAAAGAGAAGTGTTGTAGATACAATTCAAATAGACTACAACAAATTAGATTCAATTTAGAAAACAAGGAGCGAAAACCACCACATTTTTATCTAACCAAATGGAGAGAACTATTGGACTAATTATGTTAAATAAACAAGATTGAATATGTGGAAGATTTAAGAAAAAATTCATGAAGTTGCAATGGAGGCAGGAGAAGAGATATCCACATGATTTGAGGAGGTGCTCCCACACCTACCTAAGGCCTTATAAATCACATAGAAAGAAACCATTGTCAAAATCAAGGTAACAAGAACACTACAACATATTTTAAAGGAATGGAAAGGGTTGGTAGAGTCCATCACAAACTCAGAGGAAATATGTAAGTAGGAGAAGAAGAAATAACTTGCAAGATAGTAGGCCACTAAGGAGGAAGATCAAAAGAAAAGAAAAGGTGTGATGATTAAGCATGAGATTACTAAATCCTAAGTGTAGAGAATTTATAGTAGGTATGACTAAATTTTCATATCTCATGGATGAAATTTGAGAAGCACATATATATCCCTATAACACATAAGCATAAAATCTAGTAGAAAATCAAATAAATACAAGAACAATATGAGAAGGTTTACATTGAGGCCATCACATCAAGCACTCCAAATGAAAATATGAAAAAGACTCAATGCATAATTTCCAAAATACCTAGATATTCGGTGTTTTTCCATGTATGATATTCATTTAATGTTGATCCAATAGATCTCATCCAGTGGTTGTTCTAATAATTTAACCAACACTTAAAGAATCGACAAAATAATAAAATAAATTAACAAACATTTTTATGACTAAATAATAATTAAAAAGACTTGAATGCATGAGTACCTAAATGAGATCCTTTTGGTTTCGAGAATAATTTATTGGAGTAGACTAATCTTGGAGCAAACCTCCCTCGATTTGAAACAACAAAGTCAACATTGACTTTATTGTTGGTTTGTTGGATCGAGGAAGGTTTGATCCAATATTATCCAAATCCTAATTTATTAATTAATGAACATGGACAACCACATGAAGGTGGAATCTCTTATGGCCACTCCACCCCTCACATCACTCTCAATTCCCTAGTACCCAAACTATCTACTAGAAAATAGTTGAAAGCAAGACATTAATATTCATGTATAGACACAAGTAAAACAACAAATTCATAAAGAAACATATGTGGTTTTGTGCATAAAGAAACATATAGAAATAATCCATTAACATATAACATTCATTAATTCATTCATTTAGACACAAAATATTTCATCTCAATAAATTTTATCATTAAAAATATGTTTTCACAATATGGTACATGATGTTCCTAAGTACAATAATTTATTTTTCGATTTCTTTTAGTTTGAAATGAATTCAGAAAGTAGGTCGTCAACTCCTTCTTCCCCTTCATTTTTTCTTTCCTCTGCATGTCTTATTGACAACTTGGTCGTGTACTCACAACATCGAGACTACTGCAAGGAGGGGCACGGATCATCAACTACAATAAGAAAACATGTTAAATTCATATTTTTTGTTATTACAAGTATTTCATTAATAAAAATATCATTATAGTGTTCTTTACCTTCTTGAGTAACGAAGGCACGCAGAGTAATTTTGGATGTGACCATATGTTCCTCTTCTTTCTAGCCTCATCCTCTAGATGCTCTGGAGTTGAAATAGGTAAGGTTATAATTAATACACCATTTTCAATTAAATATTTTTAATTTTAATCCATACTACACTATTTATAGCACATGAAATATCTACAATACCAAGTTGCACACCACCTTCATTGGGTGGCACTCTATTGTCACTAGGTTGTGTTTCTCTAGTGGGGACACTTGTTTCTTCATTGGTTTCCTGCTTAAAATATAAAAAAAAAACACATTAATTTATGCCTGGAAATAGAATGTACAAGTAATTAATTATAAATAATGTTCATTGATTTTATTTACCTGTGTTTTGGTTTGAATGTCGAAAGGTTTTTTTTCCCCCATGATTTTTATGGATTCAACCGTGGCTTGAAAGAAAGCTTGAGGTCTTCCTATGTTGGAGCTTCTTTGAACTCCAATCCCTGCATATTTGCATAAGAACATGAATTTTGACTCTTTTGTGCAATTAAATTAAAAATTTTAACAATATATTATTTGGATGTAATTTTTTTTTTTTATACTTACGGTTCATACAGCTAGTTTCAAGTAACCACCCAGGACAAGTTTGTGCTACCCATGTTTTTTTGTTTTGGCCTTGGTGAATTTGGATGTGTTTAGGAGCCTGCATTGAAAAGTTTCAAATATGTAATTAGACATCGTAATGATGATAAAGCATCATAATTGCATTATTAGAAGTGTCACATACCTTCCCGAGCCTGGTGATGTCTTTCCTTATTTTCGAAGCATATTATCCTTTGCATATTCTCGTAGGGCCTTGCAATCTCCCTCAATAATCATTGGAGGATTCTCATATTTAGGTTTCTTTTTCATATGAACCCTATATTGGTCCCACATATATTTTAAATATGCACTTTCTTTTTAGGAGACTCTAGATTTGTTGAAGTAGCCCTCACCGAATAGGCCAACCAACTTGTTAATGAGTTCATATTTTAACTTGTAACTTTGGGAATTCCACCTTGTGCATATGGTGGGTCCAAATATATCCAAGGTCAAGTCATTTGTGTTCTTATAAAATGTGTCATTTCCTACAAAAACATATTATCATTAGTTTAAAATAGTTGCACATTATACATAAATTTCAATTAGATTGTACATAATAAATAAAGCACATCTTAAATAACTAAAATATTTTCTATTTTCATAGGGATTAGCTCATTGTTTACCAAAAATTTAACTAGTAGTGTTCTTTCTCTAGTGACATGGGAAGATCTAAGAAAGCATGCCTGAAAATGTGCAAAGCCATGCTCTTCATCCACACCATCCCGTGCACATTCTCGCATGTGCTCGTCGAGGCCAGGTGTAGTACCAGCATCGACCCTGGAGGCTGTACTAATCTGAGTGACTGGCATTCCAGTATGATGTTATGTCGGTGTAGCAATGATGCTAGTACCAACACCGGCCTCCATAGGCACATCTTGGGGATCAAAATATTGCAAAAACTCTTGTAAAGATAAAGAGTTTTCTACTTGTAAGAGTATAAAAATTAAAATTGAAGATAAATAAATGGGATAAATAAATATCTTTCTTACCCCATAGCATTGAATTTTTTCCATCGAGGATTTAATTCTTTCCTTTATATCCTGTGTCTGCGGTAAAATCTAAATCAAGGAAGCAAGTTCGATGTTTGATTTTCTCATAAGCTTCCTTATTGTTTGGACTAGGTTGGTGGAGGAATAAATTTGTTCATCAGTAATCTCTTCATCTCTTCATCTATATAATCTATGGACTGATCTAAGTTTGCTTCCATCCCCCTATCACCCTGGGACAATGGTGTTTCCAACAAATCAATGTCAATATAAGAATTAGAAAAAATTGAAGAAAATCAAATGTATGCAAATTGATTTACTTGTAAAAAACATAACATCAAAATATTTACAACTTTGAGGAGTGATCCTAATGTGGTATCAAATCAAGGATCAGTATTATCATTAGATGTGTTGCCATATGAGTTTTTAGTTCTATTTTAGATGATCATATTCAAGATAGTTTATGTTTCTTGTCTTGTCTTGGAAAATATTGATGAGCAAGAGGTTGAAACACATGTTAATTTTGTTCATGGACTAGCAATAATTTGTGAAACATTGACTGGTGTAGATATATTACAATAAATGACAATCATAAAATATAAGAGTCATTTCTTTTGGTTGGGTAAAACAATATATGTACCTCGATTCAAATTGTAATCAATCAACAACTCTTCCCCTGCATATATTCATTTTATTGCACATAAGAATACACAGTTTCCTTCACGCCCCTCAAATATGCAATCGGGTTGCTTATTTGTGGTCACGGGTCATGTACTGTTTATAAAACCTACAATATTCCCCGTTGCTTTTGGCCTTTTTTTTAATATAAACAGATTCTCCTTTATTTTTATCATTTTCTTCTAGTTGTATACAATTTTCATCCATGCCATATCTTCACATACTTTTTGTATATTGCAACTATATGTATCCAATATTTGTAGAAGTAACAAGGTCCTGCATACTCCATCAATTCAGTTATTCTTCCATAACATACATTTATGCCATCCATGTAAAATATCCCCAAACCATGTAATGATGATGGAGAAATGCGGTATATACTTTTGTTGACAAAAAAATCATTTTTTATTTGAGGAAGATCCTTGGGTACCCATCATTTCACTAGATGGTTGTACGTCAAGTGAACCGCAATGTCGTTTATGCTTTCATCATCATAAGAACATGACCCCTCTTTAGGAAGAAACAATTCCATGTGTCTATGTAATTTTATTCTGATCTTATCACCTCTAGTTTATCTCCTTCTATTAGACCTACTAGATGCCTCACTTTCCTCTATTCTACTTGAACTTCCCTCAATCGACAAAGATAGATATGACAAAAATGTGTTTGGATGTACGTCTTATAACAGTCCATCAAATGAGAGAAATAATTATCGAGTGTTATAAGGGTTGTGATGAAGCATCTTGAGGAAACCAAGTATGGCACATTTTCTAGATTGTGATAATTTCACTAGATATAACACACATCAACCTATCTAAACTTCTAGAGATCCCATCCAACAAAATTACCAGTTTTTTCAATATCATGAAATTCCTCCATAAATACTTAATATGATTTTATCTTTCAAGCCTATAAAACCACGCATTTGGAGTCATCCCATCATCAATGTGTCATACTAGATAAGATAAGAAGAAGAAAAAGATTATCGGTCACATTGTTTGATAAGAAAACAACAAGAAAGAGATAACGATGAAGACAATATGAAAACTTGGATGGGATGGTGAAGGGGCATCAAAGGATAAGAATCAATTGAAATGTGTGAAATGTAATTATGAATTATTTTATGTAATTATGAATCATTTTAATTAATTATGTTATAACATATGTTAACATATTACAACAACGCCCACTATCTGTGATCCCCACTACGAGCAATGAACATGTGTTATAGCAATTTTTTCCACACTCCATGCATCTTGTTTTGATGGCCTTCCATTTCCCTCTACAAACTCACATTACTCGATTTTGTTCACTCCAGAGTTAAAAATACAAATTTTGTCCATATACACACGTCACAGTTAGACATCTTTTGTATACGTAGGTTTCTCCATTATAGCTCGTGTGCATCGGGTTTTGTGCTTAAAAATTAAAAATATGTTGGGTTTCCATGCCATGTCACGAGATGCATGATCCTTGACCTTCCATATACTGGAAAATATTTTACCCAACCCTTCAATTCCATTTGGAGGTTATAAATTGAGTCGTATACAAGCCTTGAGAAAACACATCAATTAGAGAAAAGACACTCTAGAGAAATTTCACTTCATATTAAGTATGCATCTCTTTGTCCTTCAAATTATGAACTCTTTGTGTCCAGCCCCCAAGCTCTTCCTATCTTGAGATGGAGGATTGAAGTGGTGAAGGCCTAGTTGGAGGGACTTGGTTTCTCGGTTCCGATATGTGTTCTTACAAAAGTTTGTCACCTATGTACTTTTGTTGATTACATTAATAGAAAAACTGTTTTCTCTTCCAATTATATGTCACAAATATTTACATTACTTTCCATGGGAATATTTGTTATACATTTTAATGGATTATGATAGTTTATATGTTAACTTTCTATATAATTTCTATATGGTTATATATCTTGATTGTTGAGGACA
>ML795784.1:290927-308789 GCA_009831015.1 Picea engelmannii
AGTTTGAACCCTTATCTCATATCAAAAATAGGCATTTATAGCCTCTTACAATCTGTTTTACAGATCCTAAAAACATGGATTTGTATTTAATAAAAGCAATTCAAATCTAACTAAACAACTTTGAAGATAAATAATTAGCAACTAAACTTAGCACTCGACTTGTCTTCAATTTCAAACATTTGCCATATGCATCCTTCAGCTCCTGGAATCTTTGATTTGATTCAATGTGGCAAAACACCTGTCTTGACAGTTGAATTTCTCCAACGTTCATGGTCGATATTTGAGGAAGTTTGTTTTGCATGTGATTTCTAAAATTCCCTCAAATCTTTAATGTCGAATCCTTTGCAAGCAATTTTCATTACCTTGATACTCTGGAACTCCTTCAAAACCCATGAGAAATGACATGTTCTGTCCCTGGCTTCAAAAAAGGCTTTCCATCTTTCAACAACTAACTCGTTTAATATTTCGCGGGTTAGCTGGTGAAAGCACTGCCTTTAACCAACTAACGGGTCAAAAAATATCACTTTGCGCTGACGAAAGATCTGACTGCACCCAAAACGATTTTTCACCTTAAAAATTTTGATTTCATCAAAACTCAATGTGTCTCTGATTTCTCACCTTGCATATTAACAGCGACTTGAGCAAGTACCTTCAAATCTGGATGGGATTTTTGCCTTAGTTTTTGTTTCAATCTTCTTATCTTCCTTTTAAGGCATTTGGCAAGCCACCATAGGCTATTGTACTCTTTGGTGAGTTTCTGCTTTCTTTTCTTCTCTTTAACACTTTCTCGAGCCAATATCTCAAACGCAGCATTGGTTTTGGCGAAGTTATCAGACAACTTCTTATACCTTTCTTTGATCACCCATTCCAAAACCTCTTGCTGAGCAATTACCTCTTTCAGATGCTTGATCTTCTGAGATTTCTTTGACTTGGAGATTTTTGATGTTTCTCCTTCCTTTGTATGAGTGAAAATCTCATAATTTTGTGCAAACTCAGTTGACCGCTCAGGACTCTTGGTGACAGGGCATTGATCTTGTTGTTCTGATTCTAAGTCTGTATAGGGCAAGTTTAATATATTGGTTCTCTTCTCTGTAAGATTCTCTGTGGGATGTTCTATAGTGGTTTCAAAGCTTAACCTTTTCTTTGACCTGTGGGACTTCACTCCAGAGATTCTATCTTCTGGAGGTCCAGGCAGGGTCCTCCTCTTCCTCGAACTACTTTGAGGAGTTAGTTGTTTCTTTGAACCTTTCCCTTGTTCATTTACAGGCTGAGTCTGTGTTTCAAAACCTTCCCAAAATAAGAAATGTTGTCAGCTCCTTCCCTGCTGTTTTAATTCCTCCAAAATGATCAATTTAATGAGGCCGAAGTGGCACAGAGTATTTTGCATGCTTAGGGGTTGAGCCTTTATTTTCTTGCAGACCTTGGTTAAACTCTTATGTAAGAAAAAAGGTAAATTGAGGTGAGTCTTGCCTGTGAAATGGTCCAGGAGCTTAAAATGATACATCATAAGTTTGTCATACCTGCCCTCTGAGGTAATGTGAAGTTGGATGCCCTTAAAAAGCTCCTGCCACTCCTCTTCTAGATAGGAAATAGGCATGCCTTTCTTCCATGCATTGTGCTTGAACTCTTCTTTTAAATAAGCTCTGAAATTCAAGTTTTTGGTGGCAGTGGTTTTGAACCAACTCTGGCCCATCCTTGGTAGGCTGGTCGCTACAGCAATGGCAGCTTCATCTACTATGATTTCCAAGGACCCAACATGAGCCTTATTCCCATCGAAAGTTTTGGCAAAAGATTCTGCTGTCGACTGGTGGCAACCATTTTGCAACCTCTCAATGAATTCAATACACCCTATGTTTGAAAAATGTTTCTGGACTTCGGGATGTGTCTGTAAAAAAGATAGGATGTCCAGCTCTTTTCTAAGTAGAGCACCGCTGCGTCTCCTCGCCATTTTGAAGCTTGAAAACCCCAACAATCTTGTATATCAACCCCTGCAACTGCTATTCAAGCCGAAGTTTTACGTTGTTGAAAGCACTCGGGAGTCGGCTCTGTTTTCTAACATTTGAAACTTTAACAAACCTTCGTGAACAATGTATGATATGGAAACAATGATCTGATTTGATGTTGCCAGACCGGCAGTACAGCCTTTGTACCTGAGTTGTTGAATTCGAAATTACCATTACCGGTGCCATGAGTGTGCAGTATGCGTCACTGAACCAGATCTGCATCGTAATCCTATTTTGATGTGCATAACTGAGTTTCCATCATTACCCACTTTCATCAGCGCATGATTTGGATTTGCATGACGTGGGATGATCATATCATCATTAGTTTTTAGAAACGTGGATAACACGCATGTGATTCCCGCTTTCTCCAGCCAACGGCCTGTGGAAAACGCCCCTTAGTTGTTGGTACTTACCGCTTTCACCAGCGCATGATCCTGTGGAAAACCTCCTTTATCTGTTGAAAGTCTTCACTTTCATCAGCACACGATCTTGTAAGAACTGCTCCGTAGCTGTGGAAAGTCTCCACTTTCACTAGCGCACAAACCGCGACCAGGCTTCTTTGGATATTTTGAAATCCGACACTTTCAGCAGCGCACAGACCTATGAAAGATGCTCCTTAGCTGTTGAAATTCGCCACTTTCACCAGCTAACACTCATCTTTTGGACACACGTTAGCTGTTGAAAGCAAATTATGAAAATTTTGAAAAGAAGACTTTTGTGGGTCATCTTATTCCTAAAAAAAAAATCAAAACCTAAACCTTACAGCTAGAAAAACTCAAAAATAATTTGACAAAACTACCAATAGCCATGCTATCCACCACAAAATGTGACCAAAGGGACGGGTTCATTTTGGGAGCTAACAGGTTGATTCATGGTTCAGGTTATTGGTACAATTTGTTTCATGTAGGTTGATTGGTATAGGTTTACAACAGTATATCTCACAGTGATAGTGTGACAGTGGTTCCATCATTCTACTTATTTCAGGGTGGTTGGACGGGGAAAGGAAAAGTGGTTTTAGCCACCTTCCAGTTGTATCCAGAGAACATAGGGGGTTGTAACCATATAATTGGGGAGTTGGAGATTCCTTTAGGTTGTAGCCTGAGAAACTTAGGGGTTGGAGCCTCCTTCCAGTTGCAACTGGAAAACAAAGGAAGTTGGTGCTTCCAATGAATGTAATTCTTAAAGACATATAAGAAAAAACATTCTTTGGTTTTCTCTCGCTTTGGGTTTCCACGTAAAACACTAGTGTATTGTGTATGTGTGTGATTGCTCATTTGTTATTTGTTTATTTACTCTGCAACTATTGGATGATAATGCTACATTGATATAATACTTGCATTTTATGCTGAAAAAGGATTAAAGTGCTCTAATCCAACATCAAATACTACATCATTTCCTTCATTTAATATATCTCATGAAACCATCGAGTTAATTGACCATCCTCTTATTTGCATGCATATTTAGGTGGATTCCATGGCTTTATCATTGATCCATGTTGCTAGATCCCTCATAGTGGAGTTGTCGAGTGAGACATTAGACCTTGTTTGTCTTTAATACCATTGCTTGTTCTCACCACAAATCTAAGTTGTTCATCATTCAAATTTAAAAGGAATGGGGTTTCACCATAGATCTCAAAATGTACTACTCACCAATATTTCATGTAGCCTTTAAGTTATTTATTAGGAAGTTGGACTTCACTCCTTGACAACAATGTCAAGATAGATTCTCTTCATCTTCTCATATTTTACCCTTTATTGTGAATACTTGAATCTATAACCCAATGAACATATGTACACTAGTCATAGTGACCTTAACTATTCATTTACCATTCCTTGAAATGATTTTCCTTTAGCTCCATTAAAAAATCTAGAGTATGAGAGCCTAAACAATAAATTGAAGTACACGAAGAGATACCCCATTTGGAGTGAAAAAAGAACCAATCCTAAAGTGAGGGAGGATTTGAAAAGATACATTGGTATTTCCTCTAAACTACCTCTTCGAGACTCCAACAATATTTATTATTCATGTTAATATTCCAGGGGACTCTAGGAGATAAATATCCAAAATTTGTTCATTTATTAAATCTTATAATCTTGTGGTTGATTTTTATGTCATAAAGTATATTCCATTATCGATCCCAATTGAATCAACTTTGAAAATTGACTAATATAGTATTACTCCCAAACAAAATCATATTGAGATATAAGATCACCCATAAAGTTATCCCAAGTGTATATTAATCTTGAAGGTTTTATCTTTCTTATCCAATGGTACAATTGAAATGTTTCTACATTTAAATAAAGTGATGTTAATACCACATTATAATATGATGGGATTTGGTGCAAGAAGAAATACCATCCCATTTGACTACCCCAAGTTAGGAAATCATTACTATAAAAACGAATTATTTCCACTTTCAAAAGAGATACAATTATATAACTAAGAAGTAGCATGATTCCCCACCAAAGGAAGAGAATCCTAACAAATTTACAGGAATGTTTTTGTTGATTATGTTGGATTTATGAAGTTATAACTAATAGAAAACTCAAGCTCATATTGAGAGTACTTATGTTGTAATATAGTTAGTCCTTGAACCCATTCATGTGTACATTGAATTCTTGAGAGACCCTTCTCCTACTAGAGGTTATTTCTCAAATTTGCATATTATGTTATTACACTTGCATGTTATAGTGGGTTATTAATCGTTTAATTAATGAACAAACCCATAAATTTCCTCACCCACTAACCTTGAGGTTAATTCATAGTCATGGTGGTCTCTCATGACACTTTAGTGGTATTGGAAATTTGAAAAACAAGGTTCGTTTGAGTTGGAGGGATGATACAGGAACTTGCACAATCAATTTAAATATGGTGTAAAAAGATGAAATGTATAAATTTGAATGGTTCTCATATTACACTCTTGGACAAAAGATGTGCTTTAATGGCTTCTTAACTGGTTTGGCACCATGTGCAAGTATTATAATCCCTAAAAGAATCTTTTATTCCCTGAGTCATTCATTTTTATCATTGTAACATCACTAGGGTCACAAGAAATTACATCCCTCACACATAAAACCTTGTAATGACACTCATATGCCATTGTAGCTCAAATATTCCCTTTACAGCACATGTGTGGTGCTAGAATCTATGCATGGTCGATGATATTTAGAAGCATCTATTATTCTATAAGACATTTGATTTTGTCCTTTGAATATTTCTAGGGCCCCAAGAACCTATTTTAGTATGGAAAACCTCATAATGAAAAAATAATTTCATTAGGAGTTCATACATATTGCCATAAATAATATAATTCCTCACACCTAACCCTTATAAATCCTATACATCCTAACCCAAAGTACTTATAATATCTATGACGTTAACCCTTATAATCATAAAACATAACCCATATCACATATATCGATATAGGCCTATATCCCTATCACTCATAGCCACTAAATATTAAAACTCCTTACACCTACAACACCTGAATATTATAAACCATATTTCCCCTAACTCATATACCTCAAATAATAACCCCTAATCTTTAACATTATAACCCTTAACACCTATGATCCCTCACACTTGACACCTAATCTCTAATACATACATATTTTATCATACTCAACCACAATGGCCCTTAATATAAGCAATAGACATTATAACCCTAATGCTTATAATTCCTAACACTTATCATCTCTTAAAATCTATGGCCCTTGTAACCGATAAGCCTCATAACCCTTAACACTTATAACCCTCATCATATATACGGCATAACACATATAAATACTAACTCCCATATCCCTTAATCCCTATAAAACCTAACCTCTTTAATTCATTTAACCCCTATCTCCTATAACATCTAATACTTTACCTCTAAATTCTATAACCCATAACCATATATATGATCACTATGTATTGTAATAACTACCATCCATAACCTCTAATATAAATCTTATAATGTCTAACTCTTTATATCTCATAATTTCTAACCCATGTCACCCTTAATGCCTATTAACCCATATACACCCTAATATATTTCATAACTTCTATAAATTGTATACCTTACAGTTAATAAAAAATAACCCCTATAACCCATTACCCCCAACAATTATAAGCCTCAACTGTTAAGGCATATAACACATATATCCTCTTTATGCTTATAACACATATATTCCCAACTCTATAAGTTGTTACCTTAAACTCTATAACCATAGTAACCCCTAAACCTTATTACCCATATAAGTTATAAACCCTAAACCCTATAGCCATTATAACCATTAAACCTTATTACCCATATAATCCATAATTGATAACCATTAACCCTTATAACTCATAACCATTAACACTTATAAACATAACCCTTAACCCGCAACCCCAAACCCCTTTAACCTTTACTAATGTAACCCCCTTCTGCTAATCCCTATAACTCCCAACCCTTATAACCCCATGCATATAACCTTTAACCCTAAAACAACAATTCCTTCTACCTATAACTTCTAACCCTAACCTCTCACCCATATAGCCCATTACACTTATATCACCTAATTGCAAACAATTATAACCCTTATAAGTACTTTAACTATTATCACCCCTAATCCCATGAACCATAACCCATGTCACCGATAGAAATTTAACCCCTAATATTTATAATACTTATAACCCATAACACCTCACCTTTATTATTAAATTTAATTCCCAATTAGTTTAATCTCTTATTCCAAAATATCCAAAACATTTATATCCCTTAACCCATAATATTTATCCCCTATTACCCCTAAATACTAGTGTGTATAACCATTCACGCTTAACACCTATATCCCTATCCATAATTACGATCTATAAATTGTTCCTCTAAAATATCATAACCCTTGACTAATTATTAAATATAAGACTTATAACTCATATCACCCTTATCTTCTATATATATCCTCATATGTAACTCTTATTTCCTAAAATCCTTAACCCCAATAATGATTATCACCCTTACCTTCACAACTCATAGTCACGATATGCATGATTAACTATAACACTTATAACCATAACACCTAACACCTATAACTACTAACCTATATAAACCCAATCACCAACACATAACTCATATAATTCCTTTAACCTACAATCCCTTTAACTCTAAATCATTTTAACCCTCAAATATTCACTTTAAATTATATATTCTCTAACCCTTATAAGCCATTGCCTCTTATATGTTTACATTATAAACCTTATATTCTTTATCTTCTATATTACATATAAAATTAACTTAGTCACCACATATATTACCCATATAGCCAAAATTATCTCTATAACCCCTAACCTTTATAAACCATATAACCCCTAACCCATTTATACCCTAAGACCTATACCCAATAAAATATAATTTCTAACCCTTATAATTAATAATATAATCTATAATGCATATAACACCTAAAACACCTAACATGTATAACTATTAACATGTAACCTTTAACCCATAAGACTTAAATTACTTGACCCCTAACCCTTATAAAACTTAACCATTGCAAACCCTAATCCATATAACCCTTAACTACTAGCATATAACCCTTAATATCATATCTCCTAACGCATAAACCCTAACATTAATAACCTCTTGATTCTAACCCTTGATTCAAATAGTACCTAACACGTATAACTATTACCCATATAATTATTAAACTTTATAAGCATTAACTCATTAATCATTAACCCCTAACCTATATAACATATATAACCCTTATCCATTGTGACCCTAACCACAAAACCATAGAAATCATCTCTTCCCTAATGTTTAATATAATCTCTCAATTAAATAACTCTTGTAACACCTAGCTCATAATTCTCACCCGTTGTGTCCCCATAATAGAACTCCTACACCTCGTAAATGTTAGAACCCCTAAACCCAGTAAAACATAATCTTCAATCACAAAGAGACACAACCCACAATCTCCAATCCCAATAACCCTTAACTCCCAACTTCTAATCTTTATAACTTCCAATGCCAACATGAATAAGTAAATCCCCTCCAACTTATAACTTTTATCAATATCATCCCTAACACCATAAAACCTGCCTATTATAACCATCATCACCCATAACCTATAAACCTTTAACACAGAGAACTAGTAATGCATACTTAAATTACCTAACCCCTAACCTTTATAACACCTAACCATTAAAAAATATAATCCATATAACCCCTAACTATTAGCATATAACCCTTAATATCATATCTCCTAACTCGTAAAGCCTAACACTAATAACCTATTACACCTAAACCCTAATGCCAATAGACCATAAATATTATCTCTTACCTATATAATTATTAATCCTTATAAACATTAACTCATATTATCATACATGTGTAATTTTCACCCATTTGGATATGACCCTTAACATCTATAATCTCTTATTCCAAAACACTACAACCCATAACCATTACAGTCCCTCACAAATAACCCTTAATATCTAATCAATTTAACTTTTATCACCCCCAACCACAATGACCCTTAATGTAAGCAGTGGAAAATTATGACCCCTAATGCTTATAAGTCTTAACCCTTATCATCACTTAAACACTATATCCCTTATAACCTTCAACACCTATAACCCTTTAACACTTATCACCCCTATAATTTATATGTCATAGCACCAATAAATATTAACTCTTATATTCCTTAAACCATGTAACACCTAACCCCTTTAATTCATTTAACCCCTAACAACTCTTCCATATAACCCCTAATGCAATCAATTTTAACCCTTAATATTTGTAACCCCTACATATTAACCTTTATAATACATGTGTAATTTTCACCCATTTGTGTAAGACCCTTAACCTCTATAATATCTTATTCCACAACACTACAACCCATAACCACTATAGTCCCTCAAAACTAACCCCTAATCTCTAATCAATTTAACTTTTATCACCCCCAACCATAATGACCCTTACTGTAACCAAAGAAACATTATGACCACTAATACTTATAAGTCTTAGCCCTTATCATCACTTAAACATTATAACCCTTATAACACCTAACCATTGCAAAACCTAATCCAATTTACCCCTAACTACTAGAATATAACCCTTAATATCATATATCCTAACTTGTAAAACCTAACACTAATAACCTCTTACACCTAACCCCTAATGCCAATAGACCATAAATATTTTAACTCTTACCTATATAATTCTTAATCCTTATAAACGTTAACTCATATTATCATTAATGCTTACAACATATAGAACATATATATAACCCCCACTACCTATAAAATTGTACCACTAACCCATATTAACCCATAATTTAACCTTAAATGCCTATTAACCTAAACCCTTATGACCACAAATCCATAACACCAAACACCTATAACTTCTCACTTTAATCCTTAATTGATAACACCTATATACATGTGTAATTTTCACCCATTTGGATATGACCCTTAACCTCTATAATTTCTTATTCCACAACAATACAACCCATAACCACTATAGTTCCTCACAACTAACCCCTAATCTCTAATCAATTTAACTTTTATCACCCCTAACCATAATGCCCCTTAATGTAAGAAAAGAAAAATTATGACCCCTAATGCTTATATGCCTTAACCCTTGTTATTACTTAAACACTATAGCCCTTATAACCTTCAACACCCGTAACCCTTTAACACTTATCACCCCTACAATTTTTATGTCATAGCACCAATAAATATTAACTCTTATATTCCTTAAACCTTATAAAACCTAATCTCTTTAATTCATTTAACCCCTAACAACTCTTCCATATAATCCCTAATCCAATCAATTCTAACCCTTGATATTCATAACCCCTACATGTTAACCTCTATAATATCTAACACATACACGCCATATAATCTATGTAACCTCTAACACCTATAATCACTAAATTGTATAACCCCTATAAACCATACACCCTATAATTTCTCTCCCTTAATTCATAATACTCGTAATACTTAACCCTTTAAATGTTATATCTCATGTAAACTATATATCTTATAACACCTAAAAATGCTATATCTCATTTAAACCATATATCTTATAACACTTAAAAATAATTCTTGACACCTAACTTATATAACCTTTAATATTGCCCATAACCCTAATATTACTTATAAACTCTAATATAAGCCCTTACCAATAGATTCCCTAAAAATTATAGCCAATTACCCTTATAACTATATCCTCTTTAATATAGAACCACCTAACCTTAACCCCTGAGCCTCCAACCCCTAAAATCTATCACCTACAATCTCCAAATCTAATAAATTACCCGTATAACCATAACCTCTTTAATATAGAACCCCTTAACTATAATACCCTAACCCTTAACCCCTAAGGGCCCCAACCCCAAACATTTATCACCTCCAATTATAATAACCCATATCATTCATATTATATTAAAGCTTATTTTAACACCTAACTCCAAACCGTAACACCTAAAACCTATAATCATTTTCCCATACTCCCTAATGAATATTTATGAGAAACCCTAAAATCCCTCTCAACCTTAAACCTTAACCCCAAAGTACAATAACTCCTAATACTTATAACCCTAAGCCTAAAACATTATAACTCATAACCCATGTATCCCCTAACCTATAATTTTTTATACTTATAAACCCCATAATTGCTAACTCAAATCACTCATAACCTATCACCCATGGACTATATAACCCTAAACAACTAACACCCCTAAATTATTTAATAACAAACATGAAAATCATATCACATGCAATCTATATAACCCTTATAATACATGAGCACTATCATCTCTAAACCATAACCCATAATTTATGTGAACCCTATAACCCTTATTATTTATAACCCATGTATCCCTTAACTTATAATTAGTATATAACATAACCTCTATAACCCTCATGTATAACCTCTCATCCAATAATCCTTAACCTCTCATCCAATAATCCTTAACACATATAATCATTATCTCCTTTAAATTTGATCACTTTAACACTTAAACCCTAATGAAAGAAGTGAAAAAAGAATGTTATCAATAATGATGAATATTTATAGAGGATGGGACACACCTTGGCTAGGTATGCATAATTTTTATAAATTTGACATGAATAATTTGAAGATCTCCTAGGTGTTATAGAAATATTTGCCTCACCTTATGAAATCTTGCATAGAAGAGTTTCAAGTGATGCTCTAGGAGGAAAAATCTCAGCTACAGAAGGACAAAGAGAAATTGCTCGTAGAGCGGGCTGCAGTCAAATAGCTAGTGAGTAAAGCATGTCATTATGTGCCATGCTTGGCATAGGAGGATCAGGAGTTCGTCAAGGCTCAAGTAGTGAAGCTCGTTAAGACCATCCAACATCGTCAAGAAAGGATAACATAATTGGAGGTACAGGCAATAACGAGCATCTCCCAGGAGGTGCATGACCAGAGGGAGGAATCCTCTAATAACACAGTAGTGAAGATCAGAGCCCTCGCCTCAAAGTGAAAACAGTTGAGCGATAGAAGTGCGCAGGCATATGAACGCATCGCAAAAGATCCGTAGATAAGGAAACTAGAAGCGCAGTTATAGGAGGCGCAACAATAGGCATTTTTAGTGCAGGCCCAAATGAAGTTGCTCACCGCAGTTGAAAGAATGAAGAGATCCCAAGAGCAGTGCATAGTACAACAATAGATCAATTCCCTCCAAGGAAAAGTAATGGACGTCACACAGAACATGCAACCTGTGCATAACGAATCCTAGAAGGTGTTCAAAGAGATTGATGGACAAGTCTCGCAGTTGGACCAACTATTTGCAACAGTGGAACAACATCTGGAAGGGCCTGTTACAGAGAAGATGATCCAGGAGTTCGCTGAGTAGGAGGCTCAGGCAAAGCAGCAAGTCGAGGCAACTCAAGTTAAGCTTGAGGCCTTCAAATAAGCATTGACCAGAATTGAGTGACTCGGGACGAGTCATAGGTGAGTGTTGGGGGCCTGTTGGCCGTCGACCAAGTTTTGAGGAAACCTTGGTCAGGTTCAGACCACGTTTTGCAATTCGACACATTGTTCGAAGAAGGAGTGCCCGGGCGGAGCTGAGATTGCAGATCTCACTTATTTTGCGGTCTATGTGGACCTAGTAAGGGGTCCTCTAGGGATTTTGTAATGGGTTATGTGATGTCAGCCCATGGGGTTTTTACCCATGATTAGGCCTTATTGTAAGGGTTTGTAAAAGTATAAATAAGTAAGAATTTATGGTAGAAGTAGTGAAGTTGTGGTAGCTAAGTGCAAGTAGTTTTGAGTTTCTTTGTGCAACATAATGTATATGTGTTAAGGCTCTATGCTCGATAGAGAAATTGGTTTTGTGCCTTGACCTAGTTTTGGAAGGAGGATCTAGTGCTCAGTGCGCAGATCTCCTGTCTAGTGAGAAGCTCGGCTCTGTGGCTTAGTGCACAGGAGAAAATGAATGTAAGATCTAGACGAATAATAAAGAAGTCGAAGTGATTGGTGGACGTAGCCCCACACTAGGGTGAACCACATATATCTTCTGTCTTTGGTGTGCTTTGTGTTGTGTTGTTTATGTTATGAATCTTCTCTGTGATTTGATTATTATGTGCAATAGATAGATCTGTTGATTCTTAGTACTTTACTTGTGTTAAAGATAAATGAATGTTATATCTAACTCAGTGCTATGTGCTAAGTGGTTGAAGTAATTAATCTTTATTATTACTACATCGATCTATCTTTGGGTATGTTCTGCAATGTTACTAAGATTAGGAAACTAATGCATATCTCCTCTAAATGTTACTAGAATACTCTGCAAAGTGTTATCACAAATCTGTGTCCCAACTCGGTTACAGACACCTGCGTCTTGTAACCCCCCCTTCTTCTACCTCAAGTGAGACTTCGCCTGCTCCGCAGGTGTTTCTGAAAGGGCTGGTAGTTAGGGTTTTGT
The DNA here is from genome assembly GCA_009831015.1 of Picea engelmannii. Classification (NCBI taxonomy): domain Eukaryota; kingdom Viridiplantae; phylum Streptophyta; class Pinopsida; order Pinales; family Pinaceae; genus Picea; species Picea engelmannii. The sequence goes on from ML795784.1 coordinate 303,853, forward strand.
TGGTGTGTTGTTGAGCATTGAACCCTGGGTCTGCCCCTATGCCAACATAGACACTGAACTCCTACATAAGGAAAGAGCCTACAGGGATAAATTATGAAGGCCATCAGATGCTCGATGAAGGCCCGCTAACTTACATAAACAGATTGTATATCCCAAGTTGTGACAACTTGAAGAGGTTCATAATGGACAAACTGCACAAGAGACCATATACTGGTCACCCAGGATAACAAAAAATGATTACGACCACTAGAAAACAATTCTATTGGCCTGGATTGAAAAAGGACATAGTTGATTATTTGGCTAAGTGCCTAGAATGTCAGAGGGTTAAGGCAGAACAACGGCACCCAACAGGGTTTTTACAACCTCTACCAATTTTGAAATGGAAGTGGGAAACCATATCCATGGATTTCATCACCAGATTACCAAAATCGGCCAAGAAGAATGATGCCATCATGGTAGTGGTGGAAAAATTGAGTAAGTCTGCTCACTTCATACCTTTCAAATCAAATTGCAAGGTGATAGATATTGCCAACATTTTCATGAAGGATATATTCAGATTGCATGGCATGCCTAGGGATATTGTATCTAATAGAGACACAAATTTCACTTCAAGCTTTTGGAAATCCTTGATGGCTGGTTTGGAGAATATATTGTTGTTTAGCATAGTCTATCAACCTCAAACTTATGTACAGACAGAAAGAGTAAACTAGATATTAGAAGACATGTTAAGGATGCATGTAATGCATCGGCCTAAGAAGTGGGAAGACTACCTACCATTGGTAGAATTTTCCTACAACAACGGTTATCAAGAGTCACTGAAGATGAGCCCTTTTGAAGCCCTCAATGGTAGACAATGCAAGATTCCAATCAGTTGGAGTAATCCAATGGATAGAATTACAATCAAACCCGACATGATGAAAGAAATGGAACAACAAGTGATTCATATAAAGAAAAATTTGAACTTTTCTCAGGATAGACAGAAGAGTTATGCTGACAGAAAGAGAACTCCTAGAGAATTCAAGACAGGAGACCATGTCTATCTCAAATTTAGGCCCAAGAAGAGTTCCCTAAGAATGGGAGCTTGTTCCAATATGGCCTCAGTAATGTGGACCCTTTGAAGTCTTAGATAGAGTGGGACTTGTATCCTATAGGCTAACACTCCCTCCCACAGTAAAGGCACATAATGTTTTCCATGTTTCATTATTGAAGAAATATGTACATGATTCTAATCATATAATTGACTGGTCTATGATCCACGTAGAGCCAGAGGGAGAATTCCTGTGAAAACCTCAATGCATACTAGACATGAAGGAAACCCCACCTAGGAACCGAACCATTTCATAGGTCAAGGTGCAGTGGAAACCCTTTGGCCCAGATGAGGTTACGTGGGAAATGGAGGATGCCATGAGACATACATATCGATTTTTGTTCACTTTTGTATCTACAGAGCATGTTGACAGATAGAACATCAAGGACGATGTTCCTTTAAGAAGGAGGGAATTGTAACACCTTGTTTCCCCTAGTTTGAAAATATAACCATATTGGCCAAGTGACTATGGAAAACTCAATATGTGTGAATGTTTGATTTGATGGACCTTTGTATAAAAGGTCAGTGAGTGTAAATTCTATCATTTATTAGAAAATGGATAAGTGTTGCATGAATGTTGGAAGGGGGGTGTACTAAGAGAGACCACGAATGCTATGAAAGAGATGGTGAATGGGACCATGAATGGTTGCTTTAAACTACACCAAACTGGTACCTTATTGGATTTAATTGTTGAGGACTAGAACAGTCCTCTAACCCAGAAATGAATTATAGTCAGGTTTGTAGGTGGGAAGACCTCCTCAAGAGTTAATGAGGGGATGGGGTAGAGAACCCATATGTAAGGCTTTCAGACCTGACCATGGACTGGTAATTCGAGCCACACACAACCTTTTTGAGAAGGGAAAGAAAGGAAGGTGTGGTGGGTAGAGGGAGACCTGCAAAGAGTGTAGAGAAGAGAGGCTAAGATCTCGGGTTCAAGTAATAACTAAGGAATGAATGTTATGGTCGTAGGAAATGGCTAGCCAAGTGACGATACAAGCTAATAAACGAGGCTGGTCCTCCTTGCTTGGTATGGTGTAAACCATTGCCAATATACTGCAGGAGGAGGAGAGTAACCTTTGTCCCTACTGTCGCCGAGACAGAAGGAAGGATTATATATCAGATCATTGTGGTCTAGCTTAGGGGTGGCTAGTGGTAAATCTATTAGGAGCGACTGATCCTATGGTTGGGTGGAAATGGGCACCCCTTTCAGTAGTCGCTCCATCTTATCTAGTTCTGATAATAATTCTCCTTGTTTTATGTATTGAATTGGAATAATGGATGAATGCATGGATTTATACATATGTGTATTTATAAATGTTTTCTATGTGGAATGGTTATGATATGTCTATGTCTTCATCTCTTTGTGAACTTACAATTCTAACTCATAGACTATATGCCCAAGCTTAGCTCCTGAGGATTCTTAGGATGTAAGCTTGTAAGACAGTCGAGATAGAGATATTGTTTCGATCTAAACCCATCCATCTGAAGAGGATACCTCTTTTGGATTCCTTGATGTGCGACCAGGATTCCAAGCCCAAGTCCTTAACCATTTCACGGTAAATCTCAAAAAGGATAGTGAATTTCAAGCGTTTATAGAGAAGGTCTCTTCATTTGGAATATGAGCGGATGAGATCCGTTCAAGAGGACCAATGTGACCAATACCCAAGAACCTTAGGCTAAGCCTAAGGAAGGTAAGTCCTTCTGGCTTCAAAGCTCTGGAAGTCTGAAACTTCTGAGTATGACCGACCTTACCAGCCGTATATTGGTCGAAGGTAACTAGGAGATTTGGTTTCCCATAGTATTGACCGACGTTAGGCGGTTCTCCAGGTGGTTAGGTGAACCTAGCTTACCAACTAAACTAGGGTCCAAAACCACGAAGCCCAGAGTCGTGAAGGATTCAAAACTGTAAATCGAGGGATCCTTTGAGTCCTTTCCCAACCTTTTATATACCAGGCATGTGTGACACTAGCCCCTTTAGTTCAGAGATTGGGAAATTCAGGAGATAGGAGGAGTTTGCATCGTAACACTCCCAAACATCGAATCCCCGAGGTAACAAGAGTCGTAGATCTATAAATCTATGTGGTTGGATCTTGATCGCGAGATCTGAGGAATGTTATAAGCCTATCAATATGGGGTGTTGTGCTGCAGTGACACCACCCAAGGTGATGTGGAACCCAGCTTGATGTGCCATGTGCCACCCAGATTCGTGTGTATTGTTGGGTATGTGTTATATTCTTTGCATGTGTGTGGGGGGGGGCGTTAGATTCAACAACTGCTTCTGACGATCCCTCTAGTAGTTATCTTTTTGTCATGTGCATCGGGTTCTTCCTAGGGGGGTCCCAGGGGGGACCAGGTATAGCCCCCCCTAGTTACGTGCAACACCCCCAATTTTTTTTTTCGACGTTTTTTCTATTTTAGCGGATTTTGCTAATTTTAGCGGTTTTCTAAATTAATCCCGGATTAAGGGATTAGGGTTTTGGTATCTGCGAAATACCTAAAAAAATTGTATATATATTGTATGGTGAATGGTGAAATTAATACAACGAAGCATTGAAAGGTTTTCTCCCAGTTAAGGGTTTCCGGTATAAATCTCTGTGTATTATGTGTATGATCCATTGATTAATTTTTGTTTTTCTTAAGAAACTATATGCATTGATTTACTTCACAGGTTTGAAACTTACATGTATCACGTACCCCATAGGCCCATTGGGATGCAACATGTGTCACCATGACCCCTCCTATATGTTCGTTCCTGATACATGTCCGCCTAGCCAACATGGTTGGTGAAATGACCGAGACTTCAAGAGTCTGGGACTTCGAGACTCCAGAGGATCTGAGATGTAGTATGGTAGAGATATTGAGTGGCTCGATGGTCGGAGCCATGTGGTGGGCTTACGATACTTCGGAAGTTCGGAACTCTGGGTGCTCTCGTGCGTAGATATTAAAGAGGCATGAAGTGTCGGAGCACCGAAATTTCGAATTCATCCACAACTGATATAGAAGAAGGAGAGTAAGTCTCGTCATGGGATCGGATGATGGATGGTATTCCACTATGGAAGAAGCAACCTGGAAATAGTACGTATGAGGTGGATCCATGTGGGCGCCAAGTGGCCCTCAACCAGTGAATGTCCAAAGAACTTCGGGAAGTCGTGGGATATAAACCAAGGGTCGGCTTAGAACCCGGTAGCAGTCGTTAGAAAGCTACAGACAATTAGAAGAGAATGAATCATCTCAAAGAGATGATTCGAGATGATTTAGTTAAGGAAAAATGAATTTATAATGCCCCACCCCTTAAAAGAGTATTAAGGAGTCGGGTGTGTTACAAATTCAAAATGTATTAACTTGGCACTTATCTTTTCATCAAGCCACCTATGCTCTTTATCTAGTCATTATTAGTCAACATATTTTTGGAAGACCTTAGGAAAGGTTGTCTGCTAGTTTTAAGTTAATTTCCAGGGACTCTTTTCATAGTTGTCACTTTCCCAAGAGCCTTTGTCTCAACAATTTCATAGTTCAAGTCAAAATTCATTAACTTTTGGATTTATTTTTTCATCAGGCTACCTATTCCCTTTACTATTTATTATCATTCAACATCCTCATGGAGGACTTTAGGTGGGGTTTCCCACTAGTTTTAGAGTAATTTTAAAACACTTTTGTGATGGATGTCACTTTCGGGTGAAATCATGAAGATGGGTTACACTTTTGCTTGTTTTATGAGAAAAAAAACTGTATTTTCACAAGTTATTCAACTTCCAACATACAAAAGTATTTTTTTTATTTAGAATTTCACTTTACAGTAAAAAAAAAACTTGTGAAGAATTGTGTTAGCTTTCCAATGACTATTTTTCAA
>ML795785.1:0-41066 GCA_009831015.1 Picea engelmannii
CTACAGTTGAAACAGTCAAGGTAAAATTTTGGCACCAGTTTACTTCCAGAAGGCATAACTCTCTGCTCAAAAATTCGTTTAGGGCACAATAGTAGTCTGTGGAAAACTTATAAACCATAGAAGACATCCATGGATCCATATTTGGAATCTGGGTATGTAAAAATGTGTAGGAAGAGAAAGAAGAAACATGTAGCATACAAGAATTAAAATGTAAAATAATCAAAACTTTTGTGGGCCATAACTAGCAGTCCAAAGCCCGATTAAGGGTGAAATTGTGAAAGATCGCTCAGAAGGTAGTAATGGGAATACCCAATTGAGATTATTTCAAAATCCTAAAGGAATTGGTGTAGGGATGCGTGAATGGGGCTAAAATTACTAAGCCATGAGAAAGTGCAAAGGGGAAAAGTTGTCATTTCTAGATTGTTGTAGTTTTTTACTTGAGCATCAGTTTGACAATATAAATGTTGTTGTGAGTTAAGTGTTGGAAGTATTATCTATATCATGTAGAAAAAATTTCTTGGTTCTCAATATATTTACCTCTGTAAGTGGAAAAAAATGTTGTTTAAGATTATTTGCACCAGGGAGAAAGGTGCACAAAAGGGGTAAATGGGCAATATTCAATTCTCTATAACTTGTTGCTTAGAGCTAAAAATTGAGAAAGAAAGTAGTCATTGGAAGTAATTGGATAGAAGAATATGGATATCCACTTAGAGTTTAGTTTTGAGCCAAAGGATTGTCAAGGAATAAAAAGGAAGGTTTATGATGTTCTTGGACACCATTGAGTAGAATGGAATTTCAGGAAGCCATAGCTTTTGGGCTTGTAAATCAAATTGAAGCATGAGTATGGTCATTGGAAAGGTAATATAAAGGACAATAGGAGCTACAGGTGTGACTAGGTATAGTTTCTTGAATCTCTCTACTGCCTTCTATTTCTTTAATAGTTAAGTTTCTAATGTCTTCTAAGTCGTCGGGTTTTTCTAGGTTTTCATCAACTTTACAACAAGCTACAACTATCTTATCAAATTCCTGACTCATACTATATTGAAGCAATTGAACATGGTCAACACATACTACTGGGTTTGGTCTCTTTTTGCAAATGTCAGTGAAAATGATTTCTATGATTCTTTGAAGGATTGTGTTGAGTTCAGGGTACTTACTTGTAAAGAAGAAGCCCTTGCAAAATTGGTCATGTAAGGTCTGCCAACAACTTGTTTGTCTTCTGGTCTCTTCATGCATGTACCAGGCTTTTGGGATTGGACCCAATGAGTGGATAAATCCCTGAACCCATAGGTGAGAGGGTACTTCCGCAACTTTCCACTGTTTTAATCAATGCTTAATATGCACTTTGGGGTCAGACCGTCCATCAAACAATTGTGCATCTTGGAAATCTATATTCATCTCTTCATTCAATTGATCCCTATTTTGGAATCGAAATCAGATGGCTTGCTTCGTGTCTTCCCACTCCATAATCAAGGCTCTGTGAGTGGCCCACCATTTAGCAGGGGTATCTTGTAAGGCTAAGTCAAGAACAAAGAACCTTTGTTCTGTCTCTATTTTCTCTTCCATGTTGGCAAGAAAAGTGTGTACGTCTGAGGTACCATCATATGTTGGGTGTTATCTGATCTCATTTCCAATCCATCTCGTTTCTCTGAAAGTTGTGCATCATCTTGAGAATCGTTTGCATGAGCCTTGTTGCCAATTCTCAAATGCTAATTATGAATCCTCATCAAAAAATTATATTCTTCTCCAACTTACCAATCCATGTGCAATGGGATTTATGTAATCCAGTCTCGTTCCTATTGTTATGGTGTATAATTGGTCAAGAGCATCTGATTCCATATTGTTTTCCATTGGTTCAGTGTATCTAGGCCATAAATACAGATCTAAGGGTTGAACTACTTTTATCCCATCCACTTCAAACGTCATGGTGTCCTTCTTTAGATCAATGATAACATAGTTGTCGTATGCCCAATCAATTCTGAGTAGAGAAGGGTAGGGATCCTTATCTACCATGATTTCAATTACTTCGAAATCGGTTGTGGTTTTAACTCCCGCAACATCGATTTCTACATTTTCCAGTCTTCCTACTGGGCAAATGCAATATTGGTTTTCCATTCTCAACTAGATGGGGGAATACACTAACTAAGATTTTCCCAAAGCTTCCCAAGTCTTTTTGGGTAGGATGTTGACATTGGATCCCAAATCTAGCATGACATGTTTGATTTCAAAATCATCTAGTTGGGATTCTAACCTAAATTATTTTCACGTTTGCACCTTTCTTCTTTGTATTATCTGGGTATTCTTCTCATGGAGGTTGGTCCTTACTATGGATTTTGGGGTTCCCTCATTCCCCAGTATTAGGTACAGGGTGTTGTGTAACTTCTCGGTAAGTTGGTCATCCCCTAGAATATCAAAGAACAATTGAAACCAGAGATTGATTACACTTTGAGACTGCTTAGAGTGTCTCTTTGGAATTATAGAGTTTCTAGGTGTCGGTGGTGAGGTAGGGGCTTGTGCAAGTTTAGGTTGAAAGGTGACTTTAGGGGAATCCTCCATTATTTCTGGAGTAGGGATACTCTTAAATATTTCTATTGCATCTTTGAAGAACAACTTTTGTTTCAAAGGGTCATACATGTCATCCTTGGGAGCTGCTTTCTGAATCTTGGGATGATTGTCTGCATCTACCCCAATTTTTTCTCATCCGCGAGTAATGATGTTGATCTTAGGTAGTTGTCCCTCGATTCCATTTGTCAATTCTGAGCCTATGAAGTTAGCTCCTCTTTGACGAACCTGATCTTCCCATTTCGCGATCAGTTATGAGAAGTCTTCGGTAGCATGCATGTTAGTCCTGCAGTGAGAGAACCATGTGCGTCTTAGGTGAGGATAGTAATTGTCCAAGTGACCTTGTCCGTTGCAGTTGTAACATATTATCGGCCCTCTTCCTCCATTTCTTCCACCTATGAATCCACCTCCAACCCCACCTCCCTGGTCTCTTCCAGGTCCTTGGGGGGTTTCGTTTATTCTAAATGTTGTCCGATCTAATCTATCAACAAGTGCGTACAACACTCTACATTTATTTGTAGCATGTGTTGTAGATGTGCATAACTCACAATGTATTGTGTTGGGTGTAGTCATGTACTTCTACATAATAGGACATTTCCTCGACGCATGCCCATGTGTCCAAAAAATCTCGCAATACTCAGCTGGATGAGATGTTTGAGTGCCTGGAAAGGTATGTTATAGCCCTGGTGCGTGGAACGATGGAGTCGCAGATACTTTCACAAATCCTCTCGTTGGTCTTGGAGAGGGTCCCATCAGATTGTGAGGAGGTCCCATTCCCCTCATGCGTGGACATTCATTTTCTATATGCCCTTCTGTGTAACATCCTATGCACCAAACTTGAGGTTGTCCTGGTCTTGCTATGGTTAATTCTTGAATATTCTCTGTTAGCACCGATATTTTTCCCTAGAGTTGCGACAAATTGACATCCAATGGAGGCCTCGTCACTCTTAGACTCCTTGGATAACCTGCCATGGCTTCGATCTTCATCGACTTTTCTAAGGCATCTGTTAAGGTGTCTATACGTTGTTGTGTTAGAGGAATTATCATCAGAGGTAGTAATCCTTGGATGTAACATTCCCTCTAGTGATCTTCATGAATTGGATGCACTAACCTCCCAATAACGTCTTTGAATTTCTGACAGTATTCCTAGGCAGATTCTTCTTCCCTTTAGTTTAGATTTCTATGGTGAGAGTTTTGTTTTTCAGAAGTTTTCAGAAGAACCACAGTGTTCTCGATTGTTTGTGGACATTTAGGATCCACAACAAGATCCATCTTCAGGACATAAAAGACAAAAAAAAACTACAAGAGAAGATCCATAATAAATACTAGAGTGGAGCAGAGGGAACCCTAAATGTCGGCTAAGTTCTAGGGTTTCACTTAGCCGACATTTAGGGTTCCCTCTGCTCCACTCTAGTATTTATTATGGATATTCTCTTGTAGTTTTCTTAGGCTTTTATGTCGTGAAGATGGATTCCGTTGTGGATCTGAAATGTCAACAAACAATCGAGAACATGGTGGTTCTTCTGATAACTTCTGAAAAACAAATCTCCTTCCATTTCTTGAATCTCCCACAACTCAGAGAGATATTTTTGCTCTGACTGAGGTAGTTTGAATTCAAAAATGAAATTAAAACGAACTTGGGCAAGGGTGAATGCTTGTCCTTACACCCCTGGTTCAATAGCCTTCATGTACCATTTGAGGGCATGACCCCTCAAGGTAGTCTGAAACTCTACTAACTTGTTTGCATTGAGAGTCCCTCTGGATCTCCAGATGGATTCACATAGGAACCAATGTTGTTCTACATCCTCGTCCCCTTTACCCCATAACTCTGGGTATTAGGCGATCGAGCCTCCAATATTTCCAGCCATTATGGTTCTTATTGTTCCTATTAAAATGAAACCTAATGGCCATGGTTGCGATGTGCCAAGGGATCCCAATATCCTCCCAACGTTTTCAATTACAGACTGCGACTGACTAACTGGATGCGATGGAATAGAAATAACATAAGTATGCGGTATAAAGCTTACCATGGGTATAGAGGAAACCTGGGGAATGAGTGATTCGGGGTTGGTTCCATTGACTTTTGGGTGGGTTTATTTGATTTGGGGGGTCTCATTTTCTTCCTCTGAAGCAACCTTCTCGGCTTGATTCCTGATAGTTCCTAATATCGGGGTTGAATCTTCTTGGTCGTCTGCAAGGTCCAGACCTGCTTCATCTTCCCTTGCTTCTACACACTCCTCTTCCTGTCCACCCACCTGGGGACTTATTCTTCTCTGCGCTTCTCTTTGTTGTAATCTTAGACTAGCCAGTCTTTCTTGTCTTCTTACCTTCCTCAACTCTTCCTTCTCTCTTTCATTTGTTCCTCTTGATCTTATTTCTTTCCACAACACCTCAAACTTCTTTGTTGCTTTCTTTACCTTTCTGCGCCACCACTTCTCAACTATGGTATCTGTTTTCAAGGCTCTCTCATTTCTTGCATTCTTTTCTTGATCTTCCCCCATCTGTCAAAGAACCCTTTCCCCTTCTTAGGTCATGATCCTACCCCAAAATCACCCTACCCCAAGCGTAGGTGTTTAGGCTGCCATATTAGTCGAGGGAATAGTTATCATCCCCTCCTCCATTAAGAATGCTTTCATCCACAGGGGAATTTCCCTCAACAGTCTCCCGTGTGCACCTTTATTGAAAATTTCTTCTACCTGTGAAAAATATTGGTGATTTTCAGCTACGAATTCAATGATATATCCTTCCAGAGTTGTGTTAGCCCAGAAATTGATTGCTCACGTAATCTACTGATCCAACCAATGAAGTGTTTCTATATTATATGTGTCCCACGTACATGTCTTCTTGACAGGTTCTTTGAATTATGGATCTTCTTGTAGACAATCTATCCAATGGAACATTTCTTCCGAGAATTTTACCCAGAATATCTCATATTGGTCACTCGATCGTATCCTTCATGCTTTTATCTCACAACTCTGCTTCCTTCCATATAAAGGTGTCACAATTTTGTTCCCACCATTCCAGAATGTCATATATATAGATATGTGGAAGCATTCTCCTTATAGGTTCCCTTTTTAAATCATAGGTTCTGACAACAGAACCATTTTGTTGGCGCTAAATCGATCAGACCAAGGTCCTTCTCAAGTTACCAACAAAAGGTACCGATGTAGTCTAGTGCGCTGACATTTTCATCTTCTTGGGAGGGAAGAAGTCTCACCTGAAGTGCAACCGAGACGAATAGGATAGGGAAGGGTAAGGAGAATACTTAGACAGATCTCTGAAACATCAATATTCATAGCATACCTACGCAAGATAGCTTAAACTTGTTGCAGTCTTGAACATTTCCTAACCGAGAATGGAGAAACAGAGTTGCATTGGCATTCACGTGTAATCTATAACTAATTAATCATATCATACATAAAATATAATATAACATAACATCCAATAGATTCAAAAGACTAAGTACATGAGATATTTTCAAGAAAATTTGGGTTTCCCACTGTATTACCATATAACAGGTTTTCTTCTCAAAATACAAGATCAACGTGAGTTACAGATACAATTGGTCATGCTAAAGATAATAGTGAATGCCTCTATACTACTGTGAGACAAGTTTGTTTCAGTCCCTTGCTCTTTCCCAACACTATAGTACTACATGACTATGTTACATTATCAATTTGGTTATGAACCCAGATCTCAGGACTCGACTAAACTAACAACATGAACGATAATAACAATGACTCTAGAAACAACAACAACCCCAATAACCATTTACAATCATGTCGATCCCATATATGTATAATTTGATCCGGGCTTGTTGGTTGAGAACCAGAGAGTTCTTTCTTCTTCTTGATTCAGTTGCAACCTCTTTCTCCCAAAACTGGTGTTGCGTTGTCCTTCCAACTGTTTTTTGTTCTAATTGTTTCTTGTTCCGCATTCATTTTTCTCTTCTTTATGTTCCTTCCTTTGTCAGTTGTCCGATTCCAAAATGGCTTGCACAACTTATTATTATATAAAAAAAGGGCCCAACAGTCACACAGGTGAAGGGTCTGAAGGAGGCACCATCCTTCCATAGAATTCGAACTTATCATTCTCGCGAAGGTAAATTCAAGAGGTTGGCAAGACTTAGGTAATTCCAGTTAACCCTACCCCGACTTTCTTGTAGACCCACATCCCATAACTCTCTAGATGTTAATATGAGGCAAACAAAATACCATTCAAAAACATGGGGTTCACAGAAAGACAATGGGAATTTCTACCTTAATCATTAAATACAAAAATTTAGTCGTAGACATGTATATATTCAATCATCATTTCCATTTCAGTACATAGAGTATGACGATAATTATCAGAAACCAGAGATCGTGAAGCGACTGTTGAAAGGGGTGCATGTTTCACCCAATTGTAGGCACAACCACTCTTGAATGAATTTATTGTTGGCCACCCCCTAGCTAGACTATGATTCTCTGAGAGAGACTCTTTCTTTTTTCTCAATGACAGTTAGGGACGAATGTCACTCTCCTCCTCTCACAAGATCTTGGAAAACAGTTTTCTCGGTACCAAGCAAGGGGGCATGCAACGAGTACTTTCACAGTCACTCTCCAGCCCCGTTTATCAACTTGAAATGAAAATGCTGCCAACAGCTTCTTACGCCCAGAATGATCTTGTTTCTCAGTTCTCCCTCCAACCAGAGAGTTGCAAGAGATATTTTCTCTTCTGGATATTGGTCTCTCCACTTTGCTTCCTCGGAGATCTTCCTATGCCCATGAAATCCCTTTCTTTCTTTCCTTCCTCAACAAGGTTTCATGGGTCTGAATCCCCAGCTCGTGGTCAGGTCTAGAAGCCTTGTATATGGGTACTCTGCCTCATCCCCTCATTAACTCTTGAGGAGGTCCTTCCAACTTCTAGCCTGACTGGTAATTCATTTCTAGGTCAGAGGATTGTTCTGGATCTGAGCAATTAAATCCAGTAAGGTATTGGTTTGGTGGGAGTCATCTAAACCATTTATGGTTCCCCTCACCATCTCTCTCGTAGCATCATGATCTATCTTGGAAAACCACCCTTTAAACATTTATGCAACACTATCCATTTTGATTAATAACAAAAATACATACATTACCTTTTATAACAAAAAGGTTCATCAAATCCCACATTCACACATATTCAATCTACCACAGTCTTTTGGCAAGTCATAGTTTATATTTACAAGCTGGGGGAAACAGGGGTATTACAATCCCCTCCCCCTTAAAGGAACATCATCATCTATGTTATACATGCCGATGTTCTTTGTATGTATAGAAGTAAACAAAAATGGGTATGCTTGTTTCATGGCATCCTCCATTTCCCATGTAGCTTCATCTGGACGAAAGTGTTTCCACTGCACCTTGACATGTGCAATGGTTTTGTTCCTGAGTGGTATGTCTTTCTTGTCTATTATACATTGTGGTTCTGGCAGGAATTCTCCCTCTAGTTCCACCCGAATCACAACCCAATCAATTATATGATTAGAATCATGTACATATTTCTTCAGTAACAAAACATGGAAAACATTATGTGTCTTCACTGTGGGAGGAAGTGTTAGTCTATATGCTACATGCCCTGCTCTATCCAAAATTTCAAAGGGTCCACAATACCGGGGTGCCATCTTGGCACATGCTCCCATTCTCAAGGACCTTTTCCTGGGTCTAACTCAGAGATACACATGATCCCCTGCTTTGAACTCTCTAAGAGTCATTTTTCTGTCTGCATAGCTTTTTTGTCTATCTTGAGATATTATCAAGTTCCTTTTTATCTAAATTACTTGTTGTTCCATTTCTTTTATCATATCTGGCCCAATTTTAATTATGTCTATTGTGTTATCCCAACTAATTGGAATCTTGCATTGTCTACCAGAGAGGGCCTCAAAAGGACTCATCTTCAATGACTTTTGATAGCCATTGTTGTAGGCAAACTCTACCAGTGGTAGGTAGTCTTCCAACTTCTTTGGCTGATGCATTACATGCATCCTTAACATTTCTTCTAATACTTGGTTTACCCTCTCTGTCTGTCCATCATTTTGAGGGTGATACACTGTACTAAATAGCATTTTAGTTTCAAAACCAACAAACAGATATTTCCAAAAGTTTGAAGTGAATTTTGTATATCTATCAAATATGATTTCCTTAGGCATGCCATGTAGTCTAAATATTCATTTCATAAAAATACTGGCAATATCTATTGCCTTGCAAGTTGACTTGACGGGAATGAAGTGAGCAACTTTTCTCAATTTTTCCACAACTACCATGATGGTGTCATTCTATTTGGTTGATTTCGGTAACCCTGTGATGAAATCCATGAAGATGGTTTCCCATTTCCATTCTAGGTTTGGTAGGGGCTGCAACAACCCTGTTGGATGTCAGTGCTCTCCCTTAACCTTCTAACATTCTAGACATTTAGCTAAGTAATCAACTATGTCCTTTTTCAGTCTGGGCCAATAAAATAGTTCCTAGTGGATGTGATCATCTTATGATAACCAGGATGATCGATTTATGGTATTTTGTGTAGTTAATCCATTATGAACCTCTTCAAGTCATCACAATTTTGAATATACAACCTACCATTGTAAGTTAGCAAGCCATCATTCAGTGATTGATAGTCCTCATACTTCAACCATGTGGGCTCTTGTTCTAAGTATGATTTTACAATCTTGAAAATTCATCTGTTTCTTGTGCACTTTTGACTCTCTCCTCGGCGTCTGTTTCACAGGTGCTCACATCTTCCAAGTGAATCATTTTCATACTTCTTCTAAGGGCATCAACCGCCTTATTTTCTTTTCTTTTGATATGTTTGATTTCGAAATCAAACTCACTAAGGAGAGTCATCCACCTAGCTTGTCTAACATTGAGTTTCGGTTGATCAAAAAGATATCTCAACCCACTATGGTCTGTCATAAGCACAAATATTCTACCTAGGAGGTCATGCCTCCACATTTTTAAAGCATGTACTATGGTAGCCTACTCTAGATCACGGGTCACATAATTGATTTCATGCTCATTCAATTTTCTGGATTAGTAGAAAATTACATGTCCTTCTTGCATAAGGACTCCTTTGAGCCCTTCCTTGTAGGAATTTGTACACACAAGGAAGTCCTTGTTTGGATCTGCAATATTCAACATAGGTGCATTGGTTAGAAGGAATTTCAACTCTTGGAATCTCTCTTCACACCTGGATGTCCAAATGAATTTAACTCCCTTTTTCTGAAGGGAGGTGATTGGGCAACCAATCTTGGAAAATCCTTTTATGAACCTCCTATAGCATCCTTCTAGTCCCATAAAGGATATGATATCAGATACATCCTTTAGGGTAGGCCAATCCATAATGGATTTGATCTTGTTAGGATCAACTTCCTTCCTCATAAATAACATGGCCTAAGTAATGGACTTGTTTATGGAGAAAGTCACACTTACTAAACTTAGCATAGAGATGATGTTCTCTTAGCACTTGAAGCACTAGCTTGAGATGTTCTTCATGATATTCCACATTCTTAGAATAGATTAGGATATCATTAATGAAAACCAATACAAATTTTTCCAAGAATTTACTGAGCACCATATTCATTAAGCACATAAAAGTGGTTGGTGCATTGGCTAGCCCAAATGACACCACCACAAATTCATAGTGACCATATCTTGTCCTAAAGGTTGTTTTGTGGATGTCTTCATCCTTAATTCGAACTTGATGGTATCCAAAACTCAAGTCAATGGAGAATATTGTAGCACCCCTTAGTTGGTCAAACAAGTCATCGATCCTTGGTAAGGGATACGTATTTTTAATGGTCGTCTTATTGAGTTGTCTATAGTCTATGCACAACCTGATTGTGCCATCCTTATTTTTCACAAACAAGGCTAGTGCTCCCTATGGAGACACACTAGGACGAATGCAGCATTTTTCCATAATCTCCTTTCGTTGTAGTTTGAGCTCGACTAGCTCTGGTGTACTCATTCTATAGGGTGTTCTAGACATTGGCACAGCTCCTGGTGCAAGTTCTATTGAAAAGTCAATATCTCTTCTTGAAGGTAGACCTGGTACCTCTCTAGGAAACAAATATATATACTCTCTTAATATGGGATGGTCCTCTAGGTTTGGTTTATTTTCCTCAATAGAGTCCAACACTTATATTGCATACAAAGGACATCCTTTTCTGCAATACTTCTTCACGTGAAGGGTTGCTATTTGTCTCACTGAGACATGATTTTAAACCCCTTGTAGGGTTATCTTTCTCCCTTCTTCATCTTCACACTCCAAAGTTTTATTGTAACAATCCAACTTGGTTTTATGGAAAGCCAACCAGTCCATGACAATCAACAAGTCATAAGATCCTAAGGGAAACATGTTTAGAGTTGTTTGGGTTGGTAATCCATTCATAATGAATTGGCATGTTGGTATGACCTCTGTTACTTTTCTTTTGGTTCCAGTGGATAGTTGTACCACCCATGATTTAACATGTTTAACTTGCTGCAATTTACATTTCTCGATAGTTTGAGGGGAAACATAACTCAAATTAGAACCAGGGTCAATTAAAATGGAAACTAGATGGTTGGCAATCATACCTTCCATCTCCACCACTGAAGCTTGGTGGTCAGCTTGTCTATTATCAAAGGCTTCATAAATTTTTGGCATGCTCCTAGCCACATCATTGAATGTGGTATCCTCTTGGATGTTGTAGACCGTCCTATTGTTATGTTTCATATGTGGACAGTCCCTTAGCATATGTTATTCTCCACAACCCCAACATTTCAAGGGTTCTCTCTTTATGTTATCAGTCTTACCTGAGGATGCTCCAAAGGGTTTATTTTCACTCCGAGAGGGGAAATTTTTCCGATACACACTTTTAGTAGGAAGGCTCATCTTAGATCCTTTCCCATGACCCTTAAATCTGGAGGGTTTAAACACCTTCTTCTTGAATCTTGAATTACTTTTATTCTTCCAGTTCTCATGAGGTTATGTCTTATTCTTGAATTTTTCATAAAAATACCTTGCCTTCCAGATAGTGTCTTCTAAAGTCTTTGGATCATCAAACTCAATTCTATCCCAGAAGGACTGAGGTAATCGACTAATGAAATGTTGCATCTTTACCTTTTCATCCTTTATGTAGGGCACATACCCTATCAACTCAAGAAATTTGTTGATATATTCATCTATTGTGAGTTGTCCCAACTTGAGTTCATAGAACTCCTTGGTCTTCCCATCAAAGTATTTCTATGACAGATACTTGTTCTTGAAGTATTTCTCGAATTGTTTCCATGACAAGTCCTTTTCATGGATTCCTTTCACATTCCTAAGGTCCTCCCACCAAATGGAGGCCTTTCCATTCATGTCGAAAACGGTTATTCGAGCCTATAAGTTTTCAGAGTAGTCATGGAATCTGAAGCACTTCTTCAACTCAACCATCCAAACTTCTACTTCTTCCCCCTCCTTAATCTCTCCATCGAAAGTGGGTGGTTTGGATTTCTTAAACTCTTCAAGGTCATGGCCCTTGGAATGTTTCCTCTTCTTTCTTCTCCTCTAGGAATGTGAACTAGTTTTGCTACTAGAAGATCCCTTGGAGTTGTCAACTTCCTCACCATAGGATTCTTCCAATGAGTATCTCTTGACTCCATGTTGGGCCTTCTTTGAGGTGATTCTCCTTGTGTGGCCACTTTCAGGACCATGCTTTTATATATCAGGTGGACTTTGATTTTTCTTAGTATGATGTATGTCCATATGATTGGTTGTTGGTCCATGTTGCAGCTACCTTTGTATATCTGATAATATTTGCAGTAAGATTGCGTTAATTTCATTTTTCTTTTCCTTCTCTTTTATCAACCTTTCATTGTCAGCCTTACAACTTTGTAATTCTTCCATGAGGCTTCTTATGGTTTTAGCCAAATCTAGAGGGGTTTCCATTGCCCTCCTTTCATCAGATTCTTCATCTCTATTGTGGGAGATTTCCCCCAATTGATGGTGTGTCACCATCCTTTATGCTCTATTTTTCCAGCGGCCCACTGATTGCTTGAGTGTTGATAAAACATTTTATGTTAGTTAATGATCTACAGTTTATGAATCAACACAAAGTTCAGATTTTGTTTTCTTTTCAAAACATATACAACACAGAAAGTTTCATTCCTTCCTTAAGTAGAGGTTTAAATAAGCCTCTTAGGAATGGGGTAAGATAGGGTGTCACCCCTAAAATTTCTCTAATAATATTTTTATGTGACTCGTTCATAAGCCCAAGCAGGCCAAGTGTTGTTGCCTACTATTATACCAATTTGTAACACACCCGACCCCTAAGTACCCTTTATAGGGATGGGGCATCGAAATTTCACTTACTTTAATCATCTTGAATCCTCGTTTTGAGGTTTCCATCCTCTTCTACTCATCTGTATCTTTATAACGACTGCTACCAGGCTCAAATCCGATCTTTGGATTGCAAGTTATGGCCTCCTAAATCTCTTCGGGAGTTATCAGTTAAAGGCCATGTGGTGCCCACATGGGTCCATCTCATTTGTACCATCCCCAACTTCCTAAATTCATGGTGTAATTCCATCCACCATCCAATCTAACGACGAGAATTTCTCCTTGTTTAACACAGAGGGGAGTTCGACATTCGACGCTTTGGCGTTGAATGCCCATTTTCCTTTCTGTGCGCTAATCCCCTAGAGTCTTGAAATCCTAAACTTCTGAAGGAGGCCAAAATATCGCTACATGGCTCTGACCTTTGGTCTTTTTAGCTTATCTACGACACTACACCCCAATCCTTCGGAGTCTCGAAGTCCTGGACTCACGAAGTTCTCATCCTTACACGTGGTGGTGTATTAGACGCGGAGGTAAGGATAGGAGGGTCCCGAGTACTCCACCCACCAATAGGCTAGGAGAATATGTGCCAAGGGGGGTGACACATGGTAATGTAGAGATGACACATGTCCCCTTCAGTGAGTGACACGTGTCAAATTTTAATGGGCACATAGGGTCTGTGAAATGTACGAATCTAGGTGACACGTGGCATGTCAAACGTGGGTCCACGTCAATTGGGTGACGTCAATGTGCCACCTCACTCCAGACTGATAACCTTCCAACGACCTTAGATCTAATGGTCGAGAAACATGCACATATATCCATTGATCTAGGACCCTCGTTACTTCATAACTTTGGCGTTCAAGGGATCCGTTGTGTGACTTCCTTCTTGCTCCCAGAGTGGTCAACGTCGGGCTGAACACAGTCTATATCTAATGGTCATGGAAGATCCCAAAATTTCCTCAAATCTACAACTCTTATCACTTCATGAATTCGGTGTTCGGATGTTCTGATCGCTTACCACCCCCTTTCTCCCGGAGCGGTCAACGCCAGACTGACCTTGGCATAGATCCAACGGCTAGGGGAGGTCCCGAAAAGACCCTACATCTATGGTTCTCGTTAATTCATAACTCCAAAATTTGAGGGTTTCAACGTTATGACAACTCTGTTCTCCTAAAATAGGACTTTGCCGAAGTGTTGTACGCGATTCCCTCTACTAATCGATCAAACAGTTAAGAGAGGTTCTCAACAGACTCCCCATATCCATGACTCACATAAATTCGTAGCTTTGGAGTTCAGGGAATTTAGTGCTATAACACATCTATTCTCCCAAAGTAGGACTTCATCGAACTTACCTCGGTGTAGATCCAACGATTAGGGGGACTCCCGAATACTCTCGGATCTACGACTCGCGTTACTTCATGATTGGTAAATGGATAAGGGTTTAACAGTGGGACAGGTCTATTTGCCTTAGTTAGGGAAACCTCAAGATATCGTTCAACCTCATGATTAACCATAGAAAAAAGTTTCCTTCGGTTAGTTTGAAAGTGGTAAGGTTATAACAACCCCGAGCTCCGAAATCCCAGAGTCCTGAAGCTAGAAAGGCTTAGCTCCTTTCGGGCCTAGCGTAGGGTTTCCAAAACTTGTTCATATGGGTCCTCAGATCATTCCCTTGGGTTACACGCTTACACTCAGTCATGAATTAGTTAAGGTCATGGACATGATCCCTTAGTCACACGGGTGAAGGGTCTGAAGGAGGAGCCATCTTTCCACAGAATTAGAACTTAGCATTCTTGCAAAGGTAAATTCGAGAGGTCAGCAGAACTTAAGTGATTCCATTCAACCCTACACCGACTTTCTTATAGACCGACGTCCCATAACTCTCTAGATTCTAAGCTGAGGCAAACAAAAGACCATTCAAAAACATGGGGTTCATAGAAATACAATGAGCTTTTCTACCTTAATCATTCAATACATAAATTTATTCATAGACATGTATATATTCAATCATCATTTCCATTTTAGTACATAGAATATGAAGATACTTATCAGAAACCAGAGATCGTGAAGCGACTGCTGAAAGGGGTGCTTTTTTCCACCCAACTGTAGGCGCAACCACTCCTAAACGGATTTACTGTTGGCCACCCCCTAGCTAGACTACAATGCAATAAGAGAGACTCTTTCTTCTTGCTCAACGACAGTCAAGGACATAGGTTACTCTCCTCCTCCCACTGGATCTTGGCAACCAGTTTTCTCGATACCAAGCAAGGGAGTCTTCAACGAGTACCACAGTCACTCGCCAGCCCCATTTATCGGCTTCGACTGAAAACACTGCCAACATCTTCTTACGCCCATAACAAGCTTGTTTATCAATTCTCCCTCAAACCGGAGAGCTGCAAGAACTCTTTTCTCTTCTAGAGATTGGTCTCTCCACTCTACTTCCTCGCATATCTTCCTCTGCCCACGAAATCCCTTTCTTTATTTTCTTCCTCAATAAGATTGTGTGGGTCTGAATCCCTAGCTCATGGTCAGGTCTGGAAGCCTTGCAGATGGGTATTCTTCCCCATACCCTCAATAACTCTTGAGAAGGTCCTTCCAACTACCAACCAGACTGGAAATTCATTTTTAGGTCAGAGGATTGTTATGGGTCTGAGCAATTAAATCCAAATAAGGTACTCGTTTGGTGGGGGTCATCTCAACCATTTTTGTTTCCCCTCACCATCTCTCTCATAGCATCATGATCCATATTGACAAACCCCCCTTTTAGTAGCTATGCACCACTATCCATTTTCCTTGGAAGTTGACTTGATGATAATGAAGTGAGCAACTTTGCTCAATTTGACCACAAGTACCATGATGGCATCATTCTATTTGGTTGATTTCAGTAAACCTGTGATGAAATCCATGGAGATGGTTTCCCATTTCCATTCTGGGATTGGTAGGGGTTGCAATAGCCCTGCTGGATGTCAGTGCTCTGCCTTAACCTGCTCACATTCTAGACATTTAGCTAAGTAATCAACTATGTCCTTTTTCATTCCGGGCCAATAAAATGGTTTCCTAGTGGATGTGATCATATTCTGATAACCAAGATGACCAGTACATGATATTTTTTGTATTTCATCCATTATAAATCTCTTCAATTCGTCACAATTTGGAATATACAACCTACCTTTGTAAGTTAGCAGACCATCATTCAACGATTGATAACCCTCATACTTCATCCATGTGGGCTCTTGTTCTAAGTATGAATTTACAGTCTTGAAAAATGAATATGTTTTGTGTTCACTTTTGACTCTCTCCTTGATGTTCGTTTCATAGGTGCTCATAACTTCCAAGTGAATCACTTCCATACTTCTACTAAGGGCATTAACCACCCTATTTTATTTTCCTTTGATATGTCTGATTGCAAAATCAAACTTACTAAGGAGATCCATCCACCTAGCTTGTCTAACATTGTGTTTTAGTTGATCAAACAGATATCTCAGCCCACTATGGTCTATCATAAGCACAAATATTCTACCTAGGAGTTAATGCCTCCACATTTTTAAAGCATGTACTATGGAATCCAACTCTAGATCGCGGGTCACATAATTGATTTCATGCTCATTCAATTTTTTGGATTCGTAGAAAATTACATGTCCTTCTTGCACAAGGACTCCTCGGAGCCCTTCCTTGCAGGAATCTATCCACACAAAGAAGTCCTTGTTTGGATCTACAATCTTTAGCATAGGTTCATTGGTTAGACGACATTTCATCTCTTGGAATCTCTCTTCACATTCTGATGTCCAAATGAATTTAACTCCCTTTTTCTGAAGGGTGGTGATTGGGCAACCAATCTTGGAAAATCCCTTTATGAACCTCCTATATCCTGCTAGGCCCATAAAGGATCTAATATTAGATACATCCTTTTGGGTAGGCCAATCCATAATGGATTTCATCTTGTCAGGATCAACTGCCACACCTTCCTAAGAAATAACATGGCCTAAGTAATGGACTTGTTTTTGGAAAAAGTCACACTTACTAAACTTATCATAGAGATGATGTTCGGTTAGCACTTAAAGCACTAGCTTGAGAAGTTCTTCATTCTCTTCCATATTCTTAGAATATATTAGGATATCATCAACGAAAACCAATACAAATCTATCCAAGAATTTATTGATTACATTATTCATTAAGCACATAAAAGTGGTTGGTGCATTGGTTAGCCCAAATGGCACCACTACAAATTCATAGTGACCATATATTGTCCTAAAGGTTGTTTTGTGGATGTCTTCATCCTTAATTCAGACCTCAAGTCAATCTTGGAGAAGATTGTAGCACCCCTTAGTTGGTCAAACAATTCATCGATCCTTGACAAGGGATACTTATTTTTAATGGTCATCTTATTGAGTTGTCTATAGTATATGCACAACTTGAGTGTGCCATCCTTATTTTTCACAAACAAGGTCGATGCTCCCCATGGAGACACACTAGGCCGAATGTAGCCTTTGTCCATAATCTCCTTTAGCTGTAGTTTGATCTCAACTAGCTATAGTGTACTCATTCTATAGGGTGTTCTAGACACTGGCACTGCTCCTGATGTGCGTTCTATTGAAAAGTCAATATCTCTTCTTGGAGGTAGACCTGGCACCTCTTCTGGAAACACATCTCTATACTCTCTTAATATGGGATGGTCCTCTAGGCTTGGTTTATTATCCCAGTCCAACACTTTTATTGCATACAAAGGACATACTTTTCTACAATACTTCTTTACTTGAAGGGTTGATATTTGTCTCACTAAGACAAGATTTTGAACCCCTTGTAGGGTTATCTTTCTCCCTTCTTCATCTTCACACTCCAAAGTTTGATTGTAATAGTCCAACTTGGTTTTATGGGAAGCCAACTAGTCCATGGCAATCAGCAGGTCATAATATCCTAAGGGGAGCATGTTTAGAGTTTCTTGGGTGGGTAGTCCATTGATAATGAATTGGCATGCTTGTATGACCTCTGTTAATTTTCTTTTGGTTCCAGTGGCTAGTTGTACCAGCCAAGATTTAACATGTTTAACTTGCTGCAATTCACATTTCTCAATAGTTTGAGGGCATCATAACTCAAATTAGAACTAGAGTCAATTAGAATGGAAACTAGATGGTTGGAAATCATACCTTCCATCTCCACCACTAAAGCTTGATGATCAACTTGTCTATTATCCAAGGCTACAAAAATTTGTGGCATGCTCCTAGCCACATCATTGACTGTGGTAGCCTCTTGGATGTTGTAGACCCTCCTATTGTTTTGTTGCCTATGTGGGCAGTCCCTCAACATATGTTCTTCTCCACAACCCCAACATTTCAAGGTTTCTCTCTTTGTGTTATCAGTCTTACTTGAGGCTGCTCCAAAGTGTTTATTTCCACTGCAAGAGGGGAAATTTTTCTGATACACACTTTTAGTAGGAAGGCTCATCTTAGAACCTTTCCCATGGCCCTTAAATCTTGAGGGTTTAAACCCCTTCTTCTTGAATCCTGAATTTTTTTTCTTCTTCCAATCCTCATGAGGTTTGGTCTTATTCTTGAATTGCTCATAACAATACCTTGCCTTCCAGATAGTGTCTTCTAAAGTCTTTGGCTCATCAAACTCAATTTTTTCCCGGAAGGACTAAGGAAATCCACTAATGAATCGTTGCATCTTTACCTTTTCATCTTTTATGTAGGGCACATACCTTGTCAACTCAAGAATTTTTTTGATATATTCATCTATTGTGAGTTGTCCCAACTTGAGTTCATAGAACTCCTTGGTCTTCCCATCAAATTATTTCTTTGACATATACTTTTTCTTGAACGAGTACTTCCACAGTCACTCTCCAGCCCCGTTTATCAGTTTGGACTGAAAATGCTACCAACAGCTTCTTGAGCCTAGAACGAGCTTGTTTCTCAATTCTCCCTCGAACCAGAGATCTGCAAGTGCTCTTTTCTCTTTTGGAGATTGGTCTCTCTACTCTGCTTCCTCACATATATTCCTCTACCCACGAAATCCCTTTCTTTCTTTCCTTTCTTAGCAAGATTGCATGGTTCTGAATCCCCAGCTCGTGGTCATCTCTAGAAACCTTGCAGATCGATAATTTGCCCCATCCCCTCATTAGCTCTTGAGGAGGTCCTTCCAACTACCAGCCTGACTGGTAATTCATTACTAAGTCAGAGGATTTTTCTGGGTCTGAGAAATTAAATCCAGTAAGGTACTAGTTGGGTGGGGGTCATCTCAACCATTTCGGGTTCCCCTCACCATCTCTCTCATAGGATCATGATCTATCTTGGCAAACCCCCCTTTCAGTAGTTATGCAACACTATCCATTTTAATTAATAACATAAATACATTCATTACCGTTTATAACAAAAAGGTTCATCAAATCCAACATTCACACATATTCAGTCTGCCATAGTCTTTTGGCAAGTCATAGTTTAAATTTACAATATGGGGGAAACAGGGGTATTACACTTATGAAGGTGTTGGAGAAGGTTTCATTTTGTAGGATCCAAATGGTAACAAACCTATGTTAGCATGTAGGATGGAGTTTCAATGCACAAACAATTAGTCAAATACGAAGCGTTAATCCAAGGTTTGAAAAGGGATATAGATTTGAATGTTAAGTTCATAAATGTTTTTGGTGATTTAGAAATTATCGACAAACATGTACAAAATATTATCCACTTTGTTTCGAATCATTTAAAAAATTACCTACAAATTGTTTTGGATTTGTTACCACATTTCACTACTTTTGAGATAAAATCTATTCCTAGAGCCTTGAATTCAAATGAATATTTTCTTGCTAACATGGCCTCAAAGTTGATTTCGTCTGAAGAATTTTCCCATGATAGATTCTCAATTGAGTTGTTGTTTAGGCCATATGTGCATGAAAATATAACCAATTAGAGAGTCTTTAACGATGATGATATTATAATAAGTTTTCTTACGCAAGAAGACACATACAAAGACTTAGTCATCGTTGAGAATCAACATGATTTAGAGATCAATTCCCCTTCACTGGACTCTAAGGATAAACCATAAAACATCATTCCAAAATCAATAGTTAAACTTGAAATTTTTTACGATTTTCAAGATAGGTTTAAAACACTAACTAACTGCAAAACACATAGTTCTTCAATGAAATTTGAAATCATAAACTTGTGAACTAGAGAAAATCCTCAAAACGTTAATCTAGGTTTATGATGCACTCCCTCAAAAAGATATTATTTTGTTAAACTTTTCAAAAAATATAAAGATATGTTTTCTTGGATGTACAATGATATAAAAACTTATGATACTTTAGTTATTCATCATGTCATTCCACCGAATCTTGATGTCAATCCAGTCCTGCAAAAATTGAGGAAAATTCACCCTAACTTAGAACTTCATATCAAAAAATAATTAAATAAATTGCTACAAGCAAGAATAATTGTTCATGTTAGACACACTCAATGGGTGTCTAATATGGTTCCATTTAGGAAGAAAAATGGAGACACTAGGATTTGTATTGACTTTAGGAACTTGAATAAGGCATCTGAAAAGTATAATTTTTATGTCCCCCCAATGGAACAAATTTCACAATTTGTAGCAAGATATGAGATGATGTATTTTCTAAATGAATTCTCAGGTTATAACCAAATCTTGGTTTCCAAAAATGACCAATTAAAAACAACATTTAGAAAAAAAATGGGGCATTTATGCATACAAAAAGATGCCATTTGGATTAATAAATGTTGTTTCCACATTTCAACGAGCCATGGACATTGCCTTTAGAGGGATAGTTAATACATC
The DNA here is from genome assembly GCA_009831015.1 of Picea engelmannii. Classification (NCBI taxonomy): domain Eukaryota; kingdom Viridiplantae; phylum Streptophyta; class Pinopsida; order Pinales; family Pinaceae; genus Picea; species Picea engelmannii. Next base: position 20,665 of record ML795785.1, read on the forward strand.
AGTGGTAATACACCTAGATGATGTCATGATATTCTCTAAGAATAGATCTGATCACATGCATCATCTCAAACAATTATTTGATCCTTGCAGAAAGTATGACATCTCACTTAATCATAAGAAAACTATCTTCGCTCTAACCGAAGGGCAACTTTTAGGTTTTATTGGTTCTAAATCAGGAATTGTTATAGATCATGAAAGAATCAAAGTAATATCATAAATTCCCTTCCCCCATAATTAAAAAACAATGCAATCCTTCCTAGGGAAGATTAATTTTGTTCGACGATTCGTCCCAAGTTTTGCAGAGATAGTGAGAACCATTGCAAAATATGATTAAAAAAGATTATTTATTTAAATGGAATAACAATGAAACATAATCATTTAAAGCAATAAAAGAAGCAATTGTAAAATCCCTAGCTCTATCATCTCCTAATTTTATCAAGGATTTTACTCTCTATGCTTTTTCTTCATATTTTTTTTGTGATGTTGTCCTTACTAAAAAAAATGACCAAGATTTTTAAATACCTATTTATTTTATGAGTACAGGTTTCCAAGGCACATAATTGAACTATTCTAAAGTAGAAAGATAGGCATATGCAGTATTCAAGGTTGTCAAGCACTGCAATACTTTCCTCTTAAAATCACACACTAAAGTGATTGTCCCATATCCCTCGGTCCAAAATTTACTTATTCATAAGGAACTTGGAGAAAAAAGATAAAATTGGATGATTACCTTGAAAGAATATGATTTGGAAATTAAAACTTCCAAATTCATTCGAGGTTTCGGCCTTTGCAAATTGGCAGTAGGGTCAATGGATTTAGTGTTTGAAAATAAACTTGAAAAGGAAAATTAATCAGAGGCACAAATTAACGAGATTTTCCTTAATTATAATTCTTTTGATTCATGGTATAAAGATATCAATTTTTTTCTCACTCGTGGTTTTTCTCCTCTCCATTATGAGCCAAAAAATAAAAGAGCGTTACAGTTGAAATCTATGTATTATCAATTGATTAATGGATTATTATTTAGGCAAAATTATGATTATCTTTTTCTTAAATGTTTAGAAAAATCGAACACTAACAAAGTATTATTTGATTTGCATGATGGTCCTATAGGTGGACATTTTAGCAGAGACACTAGCGCTTATAAAATCTTACGAGTGACATATTATTGGTCGACTTTATTCAGGGACTCCCATGCATACGTCAGAAAATACAATTTTTTCCAAACTGTTGCTAGAAGAGAGATGAAACATGCACTCCCATTACAACCTGTAACAATTGATGGACCTTTAGAACAATGGGGTCTATAAATCATCGGAGAAATAACTTCGAACTCCTCACAGTTACACAAATACATCTTGACAATAACTGATTATTTCACCAAGTGGACAGAGGCCATTCCAATAAAAAATTTCAATCAAGATCAGGTGATATATTTTATCGAACCGTTCGTTATTACAAGGTTTGGTGTTCCTAACACTTTGGTATTTTATAATGCTTCTTACTTTTCTTCAATAAAATTAACTGAAATCGCTTTAGATAAAGGTATAAAAATATGACATTATGACAACTACTATCTGCAAGGAAATGGTTTGGCAGAATCTACCAATAAAAACCTTCTCTTAATAACTAAGAAAAACATTAATCAAAATTAGAGAAATTGGCATAAATCCATTTCCTCTGTATTATGGGTTGATAGAGTTACACCTAAAACTACATTAGGTAATTCCCCTTACTTCATTGTCTATTGCAAGGAAGATATTCTTCCAACTAAAGTAGCTTTACCTTCCTTTAAATTAGCTCAATCAGTAAAAGATGACCCCTGCCCGAAAATGCAAGAACACATAGAGGAATTTTTAAAATTAGAAGAAGAAAGAGATAAAGCCAAACAAACCTTTTCTGAACATCAAAAAATAATTAAGAAATGGTTTGATAAACATTTAGTTGATAATAAAAAATTGAAGTTGGCAATTTAGTTCTGAAATGGGATAAAGCCCACAAAGAAAAAGGGAAGCATACAAAATTTCAAAAATTAAGGCTTGGTCCATTTCTAATCGCTGAAAAAATTGGCCCTTCAACATTTATTCTTCAAACATTAGAGGGAGAAAAGGAAATTCTTCCTATGAATGGCCATATTCTAAAAAATTATTTCTCATGAAAATTCATAAAATTGTAAATTATGTAAATATGTTTGATTCTAGTTGATTTTATCATTTGTTTGAAACAATAAAAGGGTTTGTTGTCTTAAATAATTTTTGACACATTTTGGTTTGGATTTTTTTCTTGTCTATAACCGAAAGCATCACATTTAAATCATCCATATAAAGTTTCATGACTTGGAAGTAAAATTTATTTATTAATGGTGGAACTTCTATGTTAATAAGATTTCATGTTTATATCACTGTTGCATCTCAGGTTTCTTACAGATTGTTTCTTCCAAGCTCCCCATTTCACACTTAAAGGTTATCTAAAAATAATTGGTGGAAGGAATATCTTAAACTAAAATCTTGCAACTGAGTAGTCTGTCAAGTAAATCTAACAAACTCTCGTATCACCCCGCTTCCCTAAGCACCTAATCACTTACGTGATATATATATATTTAAATCATTAATGGTGCAACTGAATAATTAAGGGAAGTTGAAAGCACTAATAATTAGTGTGGGAAGTACAGGTAAGCTATGGATGCTTGTGGGCAGCAAAGCAATGCCAGGTCAAAGAGAGATGAGGAACACATGAAGGTGCAAATATTTACTCACCCAAGGTAAAATCCTTGAGATCATGGCTTGTACCAATTTTTTTCTTACTAAAGACAATTAAAAATATTTTCAAAAGTCCATTTAAGATTCAATCTGTAAGTTACCTAATATTTGTTATTAGTGAGAATATCTTTTATTCTTGAACATTTGGTGGTACCCATAAGTTATGAAATTTAGTCTTACAATTATTTGACTTACTTCTAACATTTAATGTGTATAAGGCTTTTAGGTACAGCTAGACAGAGATAATTATTTCACCCAGTGTGGCACCAATTGTTGAGTCTCAACAACCCCTCATTATGTTAAAAAACTTTCACATAAAAAAATAATGGCTCCCTTTATTATTGTTTTCATTAGTTTTCTTTTAATAAGGCCATTTTTATAATAGATTTATATTTACTTGTAAATAATTTTGTTGCATTAATATTTTCAAATAAAAATACTTATAATCCTTATAATCCAATGAACCTTTTCAATTAGGCAATATTTCTTATTTGGTTATCTTGGAAAATACTCTTTTATTCCTAACAGATATGTGATATTCAATATTTTATTACGTCAACGCCCCGTCATCACCTTTATCGCATATCGAATATCGTTTCAAACAAGATTCCAGGATTTATGAATCGCACGATATCAGATATCCAATACGGGAAGCATTTAACAAATACGATGAGAAATATTCATGCTTCCAATATCCGACATAAAACATATAATGGGTTGATATCGGATATCTGGCCAACCTTTTAAACAAACTCACTTTTACAAGAGATATGCGATATTTGAGAGTCATTAGTGAGGTGATTAGGGATTAAGTGAGGATTAAAACATTTATTATAAATTATTTAAACCTTGGATTGGCGCTCATACGAATTGAACAAGTCCCGAGGTCATAGAATTAATTGTTCACAATGACTGGTTAATAAAAAATCAAGGGAATTTTGAATAATACATTGGATTTATGGAAAAATAACAATTAATTAATATCATTTATGTTGTTCATGAGCATATCTACGAACAAGTATTTAGTTTTGATTAAACATGTTTTCCCCCATTTTCACTGTCATTTACCAATACAATGTCGCCTAAGGGGTCCAAGAAAGCAATCAGAACCATAGAGACAGAGGAAGAAGACAATCCAAATGTGCTCTTGTTTTCAAATACTTCATACAAAGTGGGTGTTAGTTGTAAGGAATGGAGCGATATGTATAATTTTTTTGGAAATGGGTGACTTCTCCAAATAATATTGACAAGATGCAAATCATTTTGTGGACATTCAGCGCTCTGCTCTGCATAAAGTGGCTACCCGGTCGATTCTCACACCTTATTCAGACAAGGTATGTTGGATGATTTCCCATGTATATTTAAATACTTTCACTATAGTAAGTGAATAAAAGCAAGTAGTTGGGTCATTTTGCCCTGAAAATTCAAAGGAAATGTATGAAGCATCCACACCATAAATAAATCTAGACAAATAGTTTCTTGATGCTTTTTTAAAGAATGAGGTCACTGATGAAGAAATAAAGATGGTTGAGTTGATTAAGGAATGGTTGGTTCATTACTCTAATTTAAAAATTAGATTTGAAGGATTATATCCTATTAATAGTATGAAATTATCAATCATTTCAATGGTTGATATGTTATGTTGTCTATCTGGAGAACCCAATGCACTCCAATTCAAACTAGAATGGGTTCCTTTAATCCACCAAGTTGTAAACAAAGGAAGTATATTCAATTGGTAAGTCATCCTATCTAGCAACTTAAAAAAAACAAGTTGAAAAAATAATAGTAGCCCCTCTGCTTGTTCCTCGTTTTTTCATGCTCGGTTTTATGTTAGATGCAGTATGTGCTAGAACCCATTTTCTATTGATGAAATGGAGTTGGATTCCAAGAAAAAAACTTTAACATCACCGACCATCCACAAACCGAGTAATGCTACCAACACAACCTTAACTTAGCCTTTAACTACTGGGCTATGCCACACAGAGATACTTGCGGAAAAACATACACATCCATATAAACATAGAATGACTATTCTACATATATATAACATAATAATGCGGAAATAATAATAAGCCTACACATGAAACATATACAACATACACAAACAATACTCATCAATTACAACATATGTACCATTACACCGCATGTAAATGAACATAAGAGTGGTACTTATATTTTATTAGAATACCACCAATTGCGTGTAGAACTTCCACGAACCTCCCAACCTTAGACCGTGCTGCTCATCACTCTCAGCAGTAGGTCACCCCCGAGTTGGGACTAAACTCCACCGCGAAAGGGAAATATAGGCTTGGCAAAGACAAAAAGGAAGTTGCACAAAGCAACATGAAGGATATTTTATCTCGGGAGCCACTTACGCCCACAACACATAGACCCTCATTCCCCACACACCTGCTCCACCCCAGGAAGATACACCTTATCTAATACAAGTCCATCAGCCAGTACACCTCCCTTACCTTGGGCTTCAACAACAAGCTGGACTGAAAGTCTTATAATACTGTGACTGCTACGAGACTCCCTTCCAGGAGAACTCACTTCCTAGCAGACCCTCTCACCTGGGAGAGCTACTCACAGGTATGATAACCAGTCTTCGACTCAACTACAACCGAGTATGGTTGACAGTAACAACAACAACAGTAACAAAAACAACAACAGTAATAGCAAAAACAACAGGGAAAAGTGGGTATGGACACCCGAACATGAAACAACCTAACGCTAAGTCTCAACACAGCTCATGCGACTACAATTGCATCGGGTTTCATAGGAAACAACACAGGACAACTTCCTTGCTCTAGCTTCAGACTGTGTGCGGGTAGACAGAGGTCAGATGCAGACGCAATAACGACGAATCGAGAAGAATGATAGGACAAAAACCTTCCCATGAGGGTCTCCTTCACTGTGCGCCCTTATGCAGATGCAGATGTAGAACAAAATCGGGTTCACGTGCAGGATGCGGGAATGGAAACCCGACTTAGGAAAATGATGGTAGAATGACTCTCTGAACCCCCAACATGAGTTGACTCTTCAAATTTTAACTGCATGAACCCAGGTCGACACTTGTCTTCCTAGATTTGCATGCACTCCATTTAACCTATGTCCCCAACCACCAGAAACTTAAGATAACAAAACATAATATGTCCACCTTAGTTTTCAGGAAATAATATTAAAATATTATTCCTCTAGAGGTAAGCCCCCTAGCTTAGCCCCTAGGCCCAAATACTTAGCCCCCCCTTCCTTACACTACCTAGTGGAAGTGGGAAGTGGTGATAATGGATTTCATCATAAGATTTCCCAGAACTGGCAAGCAACATGATTCAATCATGGTGGTGGTGGACAAGCTTACGAAAGCTGCCCATTTTATTCCATTAAAGACTACTCACAAGGCATCTAATGTTGCTAATATTTTTATGAGGGAAATAACACGATTGCACGGTATTCCCAAGACAATTGTGTTTGACAGGGACCCGAAATTTACCTCAAAGTTCTGGAATGGGTTGTTCAAAGGATTCAGAACAATTATGAACTTCAACACTGCTTATCATCTTGAGTCCGATGGGCAGACAAAGAGGGTGAACCAAGTGATAGAATATATGCTAAGGGTGCATGTGATAGAAAAACCATCTAAATGGGAAGACTACCTACACTTGGTATAATTCGCCTAGAACAATGGGTATCAAGCATCGTTGAAAATGAGCCTATTTGAAGCACTTTATGGCAGAAAGTGCAATACTCTAGTAAGCTAGGATAATCCAACTGATAGGGTAGTGGTTGGGCCAGAGTTGCTCAAGGAAATGGAAGAACAAATGCTGAAGATTAAGCAGAATTTGAAAGCTGCCCAAGACATGCAGAAGAGTTATGCTGATAAGAACGGAATCCACAGGGAGTTCAATGTGGGTGATCATGTCTTCCTGAAAGTAAAAGCTAACAAAAGTTCCCTGAAGCTGAGAAACTATTCCAACTTGGCAACCATATTTTGTGGACCGCTTGAAATCCTAGAAAGGATAGGACTAGTTTCATATATGCTTGCATTGCCTGCATCCATGATTGTACATAACGTGTTTCATATTTCGTTGCTTAAGAAATATATACCTGATGCTAATCATGTAATTGATTGGAATGTGATCTAGGTGGAACAAGAAGGCGTCTTGTAGGTGCATCCGGTGCGTATACTGAACCGAAAAAGCAAGCAGCTTCGGAATCGAGCTATAGGACTTGTAAAAGTCTAGTGGATCTAGTATGGTCTCGAGGACGCAACATGGGAGCATGAAGATGACATGCGGGTAGAGTACCTGCATCTTTTTGAATATTTTGGAAATCTTGTTGTTGTTTTGTAAATAAGTTTCACTGAGGACAATGCAAAAATAAGGGGAGGGGATTTTAATACCCCAAGGCCGAGCCCCTTCTAAATTTTATTTTTTTCTTATAGGCTAGTGAGCCAAGTGGTTGTAAGCTGAAAGACTTATGTGTTATTAGGCTGGTGAGCCAGATGCTAAGGCCAATGAGCCTGATTTTTGTATATGTAATTATGCAGAACATTAATAAAAATATAAGCACTGCTACGTGTGGACCCTCCATGAAGAAGAGTTATGGGGGACTAAGCTCCACTAGGTAGGGTAAGGAAAAGGGGACTAAGTATTGGGTCTAGGGGCCAAGCTAGGGGACTTACCTCTAGAGGAATAATATTTTAATATTATTTCCTGAAGACTAAAGTGAAAATTATATGTTTGTTATCCTAAGTTCCTAGAAAATGGGACGTGGGCTTATTGGAACGCATGCAGCTCCAGGGTGACAAGTGTCGACCTGGGCNGGGGGGGGTTCGGGATTCATTCAACCATCATTCACCTGAGTCAGGCTGCCATTCCCGCATCCTGCACGTGAACCCGACTTTGTTCTACATTTTCATCTACATACCCGCGCACAGTGGAGGGAACCCTCACGGGAAGGTTGGTCGTCCTACCATTCTCCCATCCTGTACGTGAACCATTCTTGCCTCTGCATTGTCTAACCTTGGCATACCTCTCGCACCTCTGAAACCAGAAACAAGAAAGTCGTCCTGTGTTGTTTCCTGTGAAGCTTGATGCAATTGTAGTTGCCTAAGCCGTGTTATGACTTAGTGTTAGTCTGTTGCCTTTTTGGGTGTCCATACCCATTTTTCCCTGTTGTTGTTTCTATTACTGTTGTTGTTGTTGTCAATCGTACCCAACTATAGCTGATTCGAAGGTTGGTTATCATACCTGTGAGCAACTCTCCCAGGTGAGAGAGTCTATTGGGAAGTGAGTTCTCCTTGAAGGGAGTCCCATAGCAGCCACAGTACTCTGAGACTTCTGGTCTAGCCTATTGCTAAAGCCCAAGGTAAGGGAGGTGTACTGGCCAATGGACTTGTATTAGTGAAGGTGTATCCTCCTGGGGTGGATTAGGTGTGTGAGGAATGAGGGTCTGTGTGTTGTGGGCATAAGTGGCTCCTGAGATACAAGATCCTTCCTGTTGCTTTGTGAAACTTCCTTATTGTCCTTGCCAAACCTAGAATTAGATTTCCCGATGGAGTTTAGTCCTAGCTCAGGGGTGACCTACTGCTGAGAATGATGAGAAGTGTGGTCTAAGGCTAGGAGGTTTGAGGATGGTTTGCACACAGTTGGTGGATTTACTCCAGATAAAAGATAAGTATCATTATGTGTTTAATTATGTATTTTATGCATGTTGTTGTGATGTTGTATTTCTTCATGTATTTCATTGCTTGTATGAATTGCTCTTAATTCTATTTAATTCTGTATGATAGCAATAACTCTATTTAGTTGTGTTAAGTTCATTAAAATGCATATATTTTATATAAGATGTAAATTTTGCATGGTAGCATTACCCGGTCTTTGGATGGTCGGGGATGTTACAAAAACCCATTCATATTTACTTTAGTAAACTCTGAGTTTTCAATGCCAATCAATGTTCTTATAATTTCTGCAATAATTTTATGATTCCTCTACATCAATTTGTATCCAGTCATTCACCTTCTAGGTTTTCAAATGAGCCAATGGAAACAATTTCATACATTGGATATTGGTTTATTGAAGAATTTTTCTCTTACATAAGAATTTATGGATGTGAGGGCCCACCTCATGCTCTCCCAAAATACATTCTAGATAGACTATCTCTCAAAGAAATAGCTTATCAAATGGCGGGAACAAGTATAACATTGGCCTTTAAAACTGGTTCAAAGAAATTTTGGCCTTCGTTTCCAATTAAATTGGGTTTTTACTCATTTGATTAACAACATGCCAAATTTGAAGCAACAATTCTTAGCAAGATTCAGTTATCTTGCATTGCCTTCAAAAAGCATGCCCTCTAAAAGTTGTACATGATCATTACAAATACTTAAGTAATTTAAGAGGATACAATCATGAAGATATTCCATTTGATAAAGTATTTCAAAAAGCACAGTCTTACGAGGTCTGCAAAAGAATTGAAGAAATTCTGGAGGGCTTCAAGAGGGATGAATTCTTGGATTTTCGAAGGCATAAAAATTTATCCCTGGAAAATTTATTCACTATTGATCAAAAACCTCCTCCAGGTCAGGAAAAGCAGCCAGAACAGGGGAACATATCTCATCCAAGTCAAGACTACATAACACCTCATAAAAATGATGCTCAAAACAATCAATTAAAATAAGGCATGGGTACCATTGCAATTGTTGTTATTTCAAAGAATCATTTGGCATCGGTCCCAAGTAGTTATTCTGATGAAATTATTTATTTTGATTCACTGCAACCAGTTGTTGAAGAGATACCTTCTTTAAGTAAATACTTTTTCAGTCTTGAAAAGAAGGCTATCATAAAAGGAATACCCCGAAAGAGGAAAACCAAACAAATAGGAGACATTCCTCCTACACAAACTATGGTATGGGATGCTTCCAAACTTGATGATACAAAATTTGCTAGTGAAGATGTAGACTCCATGGGAGCTTTCGCTCAAGCTAACAGATGGTCTGTGGAAAATCTCAAGAAAATTATTTTTCCACAAAAAGAGGAAATTAACTCTTTTGAAAAAGTATTGCAACAACAAAAGTCTCTTGTCAAGGTTGATTTTCAAAATCAAATTAATGTTATTAAACAACAACATCAGAGTCAACTTCGGGATCTCAAGGAACATTGGAGGAAGGAAATCACATAGAAAGATGGAAGAATAAACCAACTATCTCTTCATATCATAGAATTGCAGAAAGAACATTTAGTGTGGGAATATATAAAAGACGAATCTTTATCAACAAATGAACAACTTAAGTCATGTGAAGAATATTTCTACCAGAAACTAAGTAATATTCAGAAATCTAAAAAAAATCTTAATGATTTCTTGATTATTATCGAAGATAAATTATCTAAGTGCATGTCTGTCCAAGACACATTTAAGAAACTAAGAAGTTGGCAGAAGAAACACAAGACCATTCCAAGAAATGTGTCAAACATATCTGAGTTGGAAAAACTCAAAATCCAAATTATTCTAGACTCTTGGATGGAGAAATTAAGGAAATCACAAGACTTGGTCAAAGATGTTATCAAATATTGTTCCAGTATTTGGGAAAATGTAGTTGATATTATTATTGAATTTGATATGTCAAATGTTCATTTTTTAAGAATACCAATCTTGGTAGACTCCTCCTTTTTAGATCTTTAACAACAAAGAAAGGATATCGAAGGATTAATTCAGGCTTTAGATAAATGGGACATGCAAGGAATTAATCAGTTTATTGTTAACCCATCGACTTGCACAAAAATTATTAACAACTTTTGTTCCAAATTGTAAGGAGAGGTCAATACTATTGGACACAAAGTTTTCCATTGTGAGATGTTTCTAGATAAGTCAACTCCATTCATTTCCCAATTGCTAAAGAATCTTACTCAATGGAAAGATTACATCAAGGAGACTGAGAAATAATAGCAACAAATCAAGCATGAGAATGTTTGATATTGCAATGAATTTCCTTTTTAGGAATTCTTTTATCTTTGTTTTCCAAAAACTTCGATTTTTGTTTGAAAGTGAACTATATTTATAGGATTTTTGTATTTACAACAAGGGGTTGGAAATTCTGGAAAGGAGGTTATGTGCAATGTTGTAAAATCCTTGATCTTTTGAGATTTGAAGGTGTGGAAGTGGCAATGACTATATGGTGTTTCACTTGTTTTGGTACTATTCAAGGCTAATGAAATACTGATTTTGCAATCCATATTATTCTATCAAATTTATTTATGAATGAAAAATTATATTCTCAATTTCTACACCATTGTTAGAATTTTTGAGAAATGTTCATGTTGTTTCATTCTTCACTGAATTTGATGTGAATGATCATAAATTGAACATGAGTATGAATATTAATGATTGTTAGTAACTACTTATTGGATTTGTTACTGAATTGCATCAAGTTTAACTCTTTTTTTTACTATAAGAATTATTTCTGAAGTCTATAAACTCATCTTTATTTCATAATTTAATTTACATTATTGAATATGAGTATACATATTGGTATTTTCTTAGTTACTATTTACTAAGTTAAAACAAAGATGTATTTATTTTAATTGTTAACAAGTTGTTTGAACTATTTATCTAGCTTGGTAGCTTATTATTATCTCATATTCATTATAAAATATATTCTCACTCCTTACTAGAATATCGTGAACTACTTATGTTTTCCAGTTAGGATAATGTAGTTTTAGAATAGAGTTAGATTAGTTCTTTCCTTTTTTATATAGTAGCTTAGAAGAGATTTAACATAAGTCTCCTTTCGAGGATCAAATCCTCTAATTGGCAACGAGGCCCACATACCCATGAGGATCATCATACCAAACGAGTATAGGCCTAATTGGGGCCTTGATAGAGTGATTTCTCCCTATTGATTACCAAGAGTTTTTTCAAGCATAAACATGATGTAGCCCACAAGGAAGACTTATATCTATTGCTTCAAGAGCCAAACAATTATGAGCACAAAAATCATGTTTGGGAAATTTTATTTCCTGTGTAAAACAAATTTGAAATTTTATAATCGAAAATTGTATGATGATGTCTCATATTGAATATATGCATATGATGCAAATGGGATGATTTCCATAGGTTACATATTGCTAGTGGAAGTCTAGCAACAAGTTGGAATTCGTCTACACAAGAACTCCTTGGAAAATCATGGATCGTCTAAGGAATTGTATAACAATGAAAGGGATGTCTAATCCTTGAGGGTGAGTACAACAAGAAGAAGCAAGTTTTCAGGCTTGCAAAAGAACCAGGTTGTCAGGCCTGAAGAATGAACTCATGTGTGGGAGTTGCATTGTCGAAGAACCAGGTTGTCAGGCCTGAAGAGAGAACTCATGTGTGAGAATTACACTATCGAAGAATCAGGTTGTTAGTCCTGAAGAGTGAACTCCTATGTGAGTTGCACTAGAAGAACAAGGTTGTTGATGTTTTGTTTCCTAGTAGTTTTCCTAATAGTGAATTTCCCTTGAGATCTGAGTAGTGAGATTTCAGTGACCTGTGCCATAGAGACCCAGAGAAACTAATGGTGCAGCCTGATGGACTAAGAACAATGAAGGGAGCACATTCCTTGGGTCAACCCTGATAAACGAATGGGAAGCCCGATGGACTAAGAGAAGTGAAGGGGTACATTCCTTGGGTTGGGAAGGTCAATAGGAAGAGAGTTGGTGGAAATTTGGATAATGTCATAATGTCAGTGGTTTGTATATATATTTTGGCCAGGGTTCCTTTGTATCTGTGTTTTTGGGATAGAGCACCTAGGTATTTATGATTTTGGGGGGTGGAAGTGCCTATTTATTTATGGTTTTCGGGGCCAAAGTGCCTATGTATTTATACTTAGGTGAGAATTCATGTGTGATATTAAGTCAGATAGCATGTATGTTGATTAAACGACAAAGATCCTAGCGTTGTAATTGTAGGTACACTTGCTGGTGTTGTGCACTAAGGACAATGAAAAAATAAGGGGGAGGGGAATGTAACATCCCCATTTTTCATCCCCATGTATTATATTGTAACTGTATAAATGTGATTTAGGTTGGTGAGTCGATGTGTTGGGGCAAAGATCTTGTATTGGTTGAATGTGGCTAGAGGATTAATGGTATATTATGTACATTGAAATAATTAATAAAAGTAATAATCGATGGTTGTGATATGAAATGGATGAAGAGCGATGGGGGGGTTATGATTCCATAAGAGAGAGGTGTCCAAGGGGGATTTATGCATGGGTATTAATCCAAACCCACATTACTAATTTATCATATCATTGTGAAAACCTTCTATTTATTGTTGAGTGTTCCTAAAGCCAATCATTAAACTCATGTAAGAGGGTGGGTGTTAGGAGTCACATCCCATATTTATTGCAGAGCATGGGCACTAGTAAAATCATCTTGGGGAAGAGTGTAAGTCAAGTCAAGCAAGAAAACAAAGAGAGGAAATTTATATGGACAAGGAGGAAGTTTTTGGACATTCATGTTTTTGCATGGAGAGTAGTTTTTACCTGGAGATTTTGGGCAGCAGGAGAAGAGTTGAGTGTTGGGGAAGAGCGTCAACCATGTTGTGCTTGATGGAATCCATTGTTGAGTTGTGGTTATGCTAGAAAAGAGGCATGTGTGCCTGACAAAATGGGTTGTATCTTGTAGTGCATTTTTCATGTTAAGGAAATCACTCAAGAGCCTTGTGAATGCTGCTGCGAGAACTCCTTGACAATTGAGAGTTCTTGGAAGTTCCAAGCTAAGAGTTTCTTGCCAACCAAGGGAACTAAAATCCATTATAAACGAATGGTGCAAATTGAGGGACTGTGAGTAGTGAAGGGGGGTACATTCCTTGGGTATTGCAAGTTGTGGGAAAGAGAGAGAGAGAGAGAGTTAGAGGCTTGAAATTTTTGTGTGCATAGAACCTGGGTTTTGGGGGTTATTGTGTGTGAAAAGTAGACATCCAATGGGTCAGATATCCTTGTGGACTCATAGCCTTAGCTTGGGGGTGACCTTTTTCTGAGAGTAAATGAACAATAATGCATATGACTAGGAGGTTCATCCTTCGTACGCAACCAAGTGATTAATTTTAAATAGAAAAGTGTTTATGTTTTATTCTTATATTATTCCTCTATGTAAATATTTCATATGAATGTTCAGTATTTTGTTGTTCCCTAAACAATTGCATTCATGGTTTTCTTTATGTTGTTAGATATGTTTAGAATATGGTATCAGTCAAATTGTTTAATATGTGTGTGATCTATAGCTGGTAAGATACTATAATGTCCCCATTTTTGGATTCCCTTATTATGCGGATAGAGTTACTTTAGGAGGCTTGAGTCATCCAGGTCAGAGGGGTGAGACTAGGTCATCATTGAGCCCAGAAGGTTCAGAGGAGTTTTATGGGGCCCAAATTAGTTTATTTGCCATTATTCATCATTAGGATCAATTCCGCACAACTTGTTCTTGGTTTCGTTGCATTCCGACAATTCTCGTAAAACGAGGTTACTATTGGGCATATTTTAATTAATCACACTATAGGTACTATTTGGAGTTTGTTTCTTGGAGAAATACCTTAGTGTAATAGCTCGTTGGAACCGAGGAGAAAATATCTGCAGGATGGGATGATGAAAAGTGACTTTCAGTGGCCGAAGAAGTCATAAAGGTGAATTAATCACTTTATGGGGTTAAAAAGGTGAATTAATTAATTAATTAAGTGGTTTTACTAAAGTTAAATTATAAAGTCACTTTACTTTATTAAAAAGGGTCTGAAAAGGGTCAACAAAAGAATAAAAGGAGAATGAGGGGCTCCCTCTCTCATTATTCACTGGTATTTTCTAAAAAATAAATCGAGAGAGCTCTTGTGGCTTTGGTTCTTGCGGACGAAAACCCCAGAGAGATTTGGACATTGGTTTCAGTGGTGAGAATATCCACCCTAGCTAGTCGTTGAGAGAGGATCACTTAGATATTTTTTTGTGTTTCATTGGTGACGAAGTTTATTTCATAGCAATCAAGATGTCTATGTTGGTGGTTGAGATCTTTCTTTTTGCCGAAGTTTTCTTGTTGGCGGCGGGGATTTATTTGTGAGTGGGTTGAATCTCTTCACTATGGGCGTGTTACCTTGTAGCTGGGCACAAATATTGGTAAGAGGTAGCGATATTATTTGTGAGTTGAGTTTCTTACCTCATAGAGGTCAAGTTACCTTGTTGGGCGAATCTTGGAGGGGTTAGGGTTGATTTATGTGCCTCTTAACTAATATTTCTCTTGTTGGTCATTATATCTTTCATTCTGGGCAATTTTACTACCTTGGATGCCGTTTTTTTGTTGATAGTGGGACAAGTTATTATGTTGTGCGATTTGGGTGATCATTTGGCCAAGTCTCCTTATTTGTGATCCATTTCTAAACTGTTGGTGATCTATACTTCACACCAGGGCCAAATTTCTCATCTTTGTGGTTGAGTACAGTAGAAACTAAATTGATTTGGTCATCTACAGGACTTCCATAAGTTTTGGTTTGTTGTATACA
Organism: Picea engelmannii; assembly: GCA_009831015.1. NCBI lineage: Eukaryota > Viridiplantae > Streptophyta > Pinopsida > Pinales > Pinaceae > Picea > Picea engelmannii. The sequence continues at coordinate 35,946 of ML795785.1, forward strand.
TAGGATGGTCTGATATATGCATCTGCATGCCTATTTATTTACATGAGAGTTGTTGCAATTGTATTACCATTTATAAGAATATTCATCTCAGAATTTTCACAGAGGTTGCCTACAGAAAATAAACACTAGGTTCTTCAATTCTTGTTGTGTATTGTTATTGATATTTCTTAGTATATTTTCAGCCATTTTGAATAAATAAAATGTAGCAAATATTGTTGGGTTGTGTTAGTAACTCATTGTGAATCATACAAATTTCATACCATCTTATATACTATTGTATAAAAATTGTATACAAACTATTTGTCTAAATATATGAACTACCAAACTAAGCAAAAACACCAAAAAATTTAGTGGGGACACTACAGTGGTATCAGAGCTGGTGATCTTGCCGACTTGTGGGGTATTCAGTGAAGGAAAAATCTGCAACAGGGAAATAATGATAAGGACAACATTCCCAGGAAGAAAAAATGGAGTCTAAACAAAATCTCATGGCTAAAATATTGCAACTTCTTCAATCAAGTAGGATGGATCTAACAACAAGATCAAAGCAATTTAGAAAGGATATTCAACTCATCACTTATTACAGGTCATATCAAGCATTGGGTGGGGAATTCCAAGTTTTCATGTCACTATAATCCTATTGCACCATCAAATTCGAGGACAGAGATTGGAACAAGAAACTCTTGAAAAGTCTAGAGAAGAAGAGGAGAAGAGGTGAGTAGCATGAACACGTGGACTTGTTGGAGGCGTAAACACATATCCATGTGGAGGAGAATACAACTATCCATGATGAGGACGTGTGCATAGAGGAGGACCAAGCAGTGGTCTATGATGAGGTCATCGACACTTTTATGTTGGTGGTATTTGTCGCTAGTACCATGTTGACGATTCAAAACGAATAGTTCAAGATGGTAAGGGAAAACACCCAACGACGGGTCCCAATTAGACCCACTCTCATTTGGAATGGTATTTCCGACTAGATTATGGCTTGGTTACCAATATAACTAATTTAATATCTAAATATGAATCTAAGAATAGAAGGTTCTTAGATGAATTAAAACTCTAATGAACTAATTCTAAACTAAAATGGTTAACTACAATCCTAAGATTCAATTCTACTCTATATTATTCTATCCTATCCTAATCAGGAGAAAACTAAAAGATAAGTGCAGTTATAAATTTGTATCACTTGCACATAAATAATTCATCAAGGAAATAAACATGAAGACTTAATAGTATAATAAGTTAGATACAACTAATTGATTCACCAACTGATCATATTGTTTACTACACTTAGAAGGAAAATCATGGTAATTGTCAACATACAAAAATTAGTCTAGAAGTAATTCATAAAACCAAAATTCACATATTATAGAAAAAAACATGGATCAATAGAAAAAATCTCAATCATACACATTAACACCAAGATCTTCCAAAATTTATTTGGTTTATATTAACTTACAGTAATAGTACTATTCAGCTATATCCAAAAAACAAAAGCCCTTTTTCATGGGAAATTCTCCTCTTTTATAATTTAGGAGTGACATCTAGAGAAGTTACAAAAATTATGTCATCTTGAGCTGCTCTTCCCCTGCATCTGGTCTTGATATTCTTCCCGAAGGAAATAATCTTTCATTATGGCATCTAGCTTGCTTGATTGCATTTTTTCAATGACTAGTTCCCCATCACATACCTTAGTGGACACTTCTTTTTGAAACTCTTGTGAAGTGTGTTTCGCAAAGTGTCAGGTCATGCTGATGAGCGTGGAAGGATTTAATATGTGTTCTTCATGGAATTATTTTTTCACTTGAGTTAAATTCTCAATGTTTACCTTATTGATTCTCCTGCATTCTTCCACTTCAGCTAGCCTCATTGTAGTAGGTGTTTCCCACCTAGGCGTTAGTTGCTACTTCTTGGACACTCTGAATATATTTCAAGAAAGGTTTCCAAGTGTTGAACAAAACTCGATGCCTAAGTTTTTCCTTCCTAGTATACAGGGGTAGTGTAGTCGAGGGTGTTTCATACAATTCTTTCCATCTAAGAATTTGATCGAAGGCATCATTCGCCTCCTAATATTGTCCTTGAATTTCTATTATTTTTTCATGTAACCTTAACTGATCACTTCGGTCAGCCTGCATGCCACTGAGCAGACATAAGAACTATTTCTGCTCATATTTAAGTTTCTCATTTAGTGCCAATGCCTTGGATTTAAGAGTTTCCACAATGAGAAATGAGTTCTTTCTCTCTTCTAGAGCCTTTTCGAGTTTTTTATTTTCTTGCACTAACCCTAGGATCTGGAAACTTTGTTGTTCCATGCGCCCCTTAGATTGAGATAATTTGGCTTACATCTTGGTAACTTCTCTAGTGTGTTCCTTTTTTAGTCGCTCTATCTCATCACCAAATTTCAGTTTCACACATTCTAATTATTTGACATGGGTGTCATGTTGGGTCTATTCCCTTCTTTCATACTATGCATACATTTGAGCCCTTTGCATTTGCAACGTTTTATTCAAATTTTCTGTGTTGGGGGTTGCAGCCACCCCTGTGGCTTCTTTGAACTCAATCAACTTGTTCTTCATAGTCTTCAATTTTTCCTCCAATTTTGTAATCTTGTTTCGGTTGTGCTTAAGGCATTGGTTACCTTGAGAACATATGAGGCATTCAATCTTGAAAATGCATGGGGGGTAGAAGCCGCTTGAACAACATTTTATTATGGGTCATGCCCAAATTTCCACTCCAAAGCTCTTCTTGTAGATGACCTAGACTTGGTGGATTCTCCCATTTTTCTCTGGTTTGATCTCTTCTCAATGTTTTTTGTTCTGTCATCATAATAATAATCTCCAATGGCCACTACATTCCCTTCAAAATTCAGAATTTGTGAAAAGAAGGTAGAATCACCTAGGATGGAATTTAGGGGAGTGTATTCCTAAAGTGGAATGTTTACATTTCCCAAATTGGGCGTAGATGGACTACTTCGGGTCTTGGTCAACTCTTGTTATTTTTTTTGTTTCAATTGTTCTTTTTCTTTCCTCTTAGCCTTAGCCTTTTCAGCTAATCATTTGGCCTCTGCCTCATCAACCAACTTTCTAGCCTCTGCCTCATCATCCAATCTCTTAACCTCTTATGATTTCTTCTTTTGGAGGACAACCTGCTCCGTTTTGATATCATTTCACCTTTTGGTTATTTCCTCCTCTACTAGTTTTTAATGGTACTCTTCGTCAACTTGCATTCTTTTTTTCTCTAAATTTTCTTCCTTCTTGATTTTTTCTTGTTCTTTAGTGTTCAATTTGTCATGTTATTCTTGCAACAGTCTTTGAAATTGTTCAACTATAATATTTTTCATTTCTTCCTACTCTGATTCCATATCTTGCTTGGCGGAATCATTAGGTAATTTCTGTAAAAAATCTTCATAGAAAAGAGCCCCTTTGAGTCAGTCTTCCTCAAAATCAACTACATGTATGATAGGATGGGTGATACCTACATATTTCACATGGCCAACAATAATTTCATGTGGGTCATGACCTTTTGGCTCTCCAAATCATAGGCATACTTCATGTAGGGCTTCTGCCTCCTTTCTAGTATGACCACCATTGGAAATGGTGTAATTCCCTATGTGGATAGGAAATATAGGCCAATGTTTCTTTCTACTACTCGAGAGAAGAGAGGTGACCCCTGTTCTCATGGTTTGATAGGAAATTTCTCTCATTAGGAGATGGTCTAGGACAAATCAAGGTAAAATATGCGAGGCCCCATTCAAACCATACACCATAATGTACGAGTAGTATTTTCTGAGGTACCAATTTTCTACCCCTTTCATTCCAGTTTGGGCTTCGATGGAATTTTTTTTCCTAGGAGAACCAAAAACTACAGTATAGAGAGGGGCAATGAAGTAGTTACATATGTCATAAGAATATATTTTGTAATTTATGCTCCATAATTCAGAGCAATACACATGTACAGGGGGTTGGTCTCGATTCCGGTTCCATCCTAGATCAATGAATTGTACAGAGGAACATATGGCATCAATCAGATAGGCTGACATATAAAAACAAGGCTTCCTCATACCTGGAATGTTTTTCATGTGTAGGTATATGTTAAAATCCAATATATCTTCCCAATTGAACACATGTCTCATTTTAACGATGGTATGGGCCAATGGTAGCCAATTAGTTTGAAAGTGTGTGTTTTTTTCCTCTCCATACAACTGATTAAGCATAGCGAACAACATTTTTTATGGTGATTTGAATTCTTGTGTGGGGAACAGATTTTGTCCCTACTTGAGTGTCTTGTCTTCATCCACCCACTGTTGTTTCATCAATTTAGTTGGGACTTTGTTTCTTTGAGAGAAACCTCTTAAGAAAGGCTCATTGAGAGCACACACAAGTGTGGATAAGTGATATCTTGTGTTGATGCCTTTAGGCCTTAGGGATGCTACTTGACTCTTGTGTTTGCTTATGATCATTGCAGTATTAGGGTCGAACTTCTTAAATCACCACTAGGATACTTCGTTGTAAGGAAAAGGGGTGGTCGAGAGACACCTAGATGAATGTCGCTTTTCTATATGTTCTGATACATCTCCAAGTTTTCATCTTCTGGAGGGAAAAATATAGTGTTAAAAATCATGTAGATATCTCCATATCAAAGGCTATGGTCTTCACTGGTGTGATAGGTAGTGTCTGTTACCAAAACCTCTGCTTGGAGAGAAGAAGCTTCAGGGGTAGAGGTTGATTGAAAGTAGACAAAGCCCTTGGGTATCCTTGTATTTTTTCTTTCCATAGTGAAATTTTGTTTGTGTCCTATATCACCAGAGTCAAAACATGAGTTAATCCCTAGAGAATAATGAAGTAGTTATAAGAAGACAAATAATAATATAAAAGTGTAATACTTACAATTCAGTCGAAATAGCTGATTTCAGAAAAACAAAGAGCTGATCAGAGCGAGGCATAGTTCTTTACCAACTTATAGAGGAATATAGAGTGAAAAATGAGGGTTTAGAGTCCATTCATATGTATTAAATCACTCTAAATGTGTAATAAATCACTTGTGTACGAGGACTATTTCAAAATCCAAGTGCAATCTCCACCATTAATGTCATTTAAGAAGGAAGATTGTCCAAATATG
>ML795785.1:41166-55675 GCA_009831015.1 Picea engelmannii
AAACAAATAGGAGACATTCCTCCTACACAAACTATGGTATGGGATGCTTCCAAACTTGATGATACAAAATTTGCTAGTGAAGATGTAGACTCCATGGGAGCTTTCGCTCAAGCTAACAGATGGTCTGTGGAAAATCTCAAGAAAATTATTTTTCCACAAAAAGAGGAAATTAACTCTTTTGAAAAAGTATTGCAACAACAAAAGTCTCTTGTCAAGGTTGATTTTCAAAATCAAATTAATGTTATTAAACAACAACATCAGAGTCAACTTCGGGATCTCAAGGAACATTGGAGGAAGGAAATCACATAGAAAGATGGAAGAATAAACCAACTATCTCTTCATATCATAGAATTGCAGAAAGAACATTTAGTGTGGGAATATATAAAAGACGAATCTTTATCAACAAATGAACAACTTAAGTCATGTGAAGAATATTTCTACCAGAAACTAAGTAATATTCAGAAATCTAAAAAAAATCTTAATGATTTCTTGATTATTATCGAAGATAAATTATCTAAGTGCATGTCTGTCCAAGACACATTTAAGAAACTAAGAAGTTGGCAGAAGAAACACAAGACCATTCCAAGAAATGTGTCAAACATATCTGAGTTGGAAAAACTCAAAATCCAAATTATTCTAGACTCTTGGATGGAGAAATTAAGGAAATCACAAGACTTGGTCAAAGATGTTATCAAATATTGTTCCAGTATTTGGGAAAATGTAGTTGATATTATTATTGAATTTGATATGTCAAATGTTCATTTTTTAAGAATACCAATCTTGGTAGACTCCTCCTTTTTAGATCTTTAACAACAAAGAAAGGATATCGAAGGATTAATTCAGGCTTTAGATAAATGGGACATGCAAGGAATTAATCAGTTTATTGTTAACCCATCGACTTGCACAAAAATTATTAACAACTTTTGTTCCAAATTGTAAGGAGAGGTCAATACTATTGGACACAAAGTTTTCCATTGTGAGATGTTTCTAGATAAGTCAACTCCATTCATTTCCCAATTGCTAAAGAATCTTACTCAATGGAAAGATTACATCAAGGAGACTGAGAAATAATAGCAACAAATCAAGCATGAGAATGTTTGATATTGCAATGAATTTCCTTTTTAGGAATTCTTTTATCTTTGTTTTCCAAAAACTTCGATTTTTGTTTGAAAGTGAACTATATTTATAGGATTTTTGTATTTACAACAAGGGGTTGGAAATTCTGGAAAGGAGGTTATGTGCAATGTTGTAAAATCCTTGATCTTTTGAGATTTGAAGGTGTGGAAGTGGCAATGACTATATGGTGTTTCACTTGTTTTGGTACTATTCAAGGCTAATGAAATACTGATTTTGCAATCCATATTATTCTATCAAATTTATTTATGAATGAAAAATTATATTCTCAATTTCTACACCATTGTTAGAATTTTTGAGAAATGTTCATGTTGTTTCATTCTTCACTGAATTTGATGTGAATGATCATAAATTGAACATGAGTATGAATATTAATGATTGTTAGTAACTACTTATTGGATTTGTTACTGAATTGCATCAAGTTTAACTCTTTTTTTTACTATAAGAATTATTTCTGAAGTCTATAAACTCATCTTTATTTCATAATTTAATTTACATTATTGAATATGAGTATACATATTGGTATTTTCTTAGTTACTATTTACTAAGTTAAAACAAAGATGTATTTATTTTAATTGTTAACAAGTTGTTTGAACTATTTATCTAGCTTGGTAGCTTATTATTATCTCATATTCATTATAAAATATATTCTCACTCCTTACTAGAATATCGTGAACTACTTATGTTTTCCAGTTAGGATAATGTAGTTTTAGAATAGAGTTAGATTAGTTCTTTCCTTTTTTATATAGTAGCTTAGAAGAGATTTAACATAAGTCTCCTTTCGAGGATCAAATCCTCTAATTGGCAACGAGGCCCACATACCCATGAGGATCATCATACCAAACGAGTATAGGCCTAATTGGGGCCTTGATAGAGTGATTTCTCCCTATTGATTACCAAGAGTTTTTTCAAGCATAAACATGATGTAGCCCACAAGGAAGACTTATATCTATTGCTTCAAGAGCCAAACAATTATGAGCACAAAAATCATGTTTGGGAAATTTTATTTCCTGTGTAAAACAAATTTGAAATTTTATAATCGAAAATTGTATGATGATGTCTCATATTGAATATATGCATATGATGCAAATGGGATGATTTCCATAGGTTACATATTGCTAGTGGAAGTCTAGCAACAAGTTGGAATTCGTCTACACAAGAACTCCTTGGAAAATCATGGATCGTCTAAGGAATTGTATAACAATGAAAGGGATGTCTAATCCTTGAGGGTGAGTACAACAAGAAGAAGCAAGTTTTCAGGCTTGCAAAAGAACCAGGTTGTCAGGCCTGAAGAATGAACTCATGTGTGGGAGTTGCATTGTCGAAGAACCAGGTTGTCAGGCCTGAAGAGAGAACTCATGTGTGAGAATTACACTATCGAAGAATCAGGTTGTTAGTCCTGAAGAGTGAACTCCTATGTGAGTTGCACTAGAAGAACAAGGTTGTTGATGTTTTGTTTCCTAGTAGTTTTCCTAATAGTGAATTTCCCTTGAGATCTGAGTAGTGAGATTTCAGTGACCTGTGCCATAGAGACCCAGAGAAACTAATGGTGCAGCCTGATGGACTAAGAACAATGAAGGGAGCACATTCCTTGGGTCAACCCTGATAAACGAATGGGAAGCCCGATGGACTAAGAGAAGTGAAGGGGTACATTCCTTGGGTTGGGAAGGTCAATAGGAAGAGAGTTGGTGGAAATTTGGATAATGTCATAATGTCAGTGGTTTGTATATATATTTTGGCCAGGGTTCCTTTGTATCTGTGTTTTTGGGATAGAGCACCTAGGTATTTATGATTTTGGGGGGTGGAAGTGCCTATTTATTTATGGTTTTCGGGGCCAAAGTGCCTATGTATTTATACTTAGGTGAGAATTCATGTGTGATATTAAGTCAGATAGCATGTATGTTGATTAAACGACAAAGATCCTAGCGTTGTAATTGTAGGTACACTTGCTGGTGTTGTGCACTAAGGACAATGAAAAAATAAGGGGGAGGGGAATGTAACATCCCCATTTTTCATCCCCATGTATTATATTGTAACTGTATAAATGTGATTTAGGTTGGTGAGTCGATGTGTTGGGGCAAAGATCTTGTATTGGTTGAATGTGGCTAGAGGATTAATGGTATATTATGTACATTGAAATAATTAATAAAAGTAATAATCGATGGTTGTGATATGAAATGGATGAAGAGCGATGGGGGGGTTATGATTCCATAAGAGAGAGGTGTCCAAGGGGGATTTATGCATGGGTATTAATCCAAACCCACATTACTAATTTATCATATCATTGTGAAAACCTTCTATTTATTGTTGAGTGTTCCTAAAGCCAATCATTAAACTCATGTAAGAGGGTGGGTGTTAGGAGTCACATCCCATATTTATTGCAGAGCATGGGCACTAGTAAAATCATCTTGGGGAAGAGTGTAAGTCAAGTCAAGCAAGAAAACAAAGAGAGGAAATTTATATGGACAAGGAGGAAGTTTTTGGACATTCATGTTTTTGCATGGAGAGTAGTTTTTACCTGGAGATTTTGGGCAGCAGGAGAAGAGTTGAGTGTTGGGGAAGAGCGTCAACCATGTTGTGCTTGATGGAATCCATTGTTGAGTTGTGGTTATGCTAGAAAAGAGGCATGTGTGCCTGACAAAATGGGTTGTATCTTGTAGTGCATTTTTCATGTTAAGGAAATCACTCAAGAGCCTTGTGAATGCTGCTGCGAGAACTCCTTGACAATTGAGAGTTCTTGGAAGTTCCAAGCTAAGAGTTTCTTGCCAACCAAGGGAACTAAAATCCATTATAAACGAATGGTGCAAATTGAGGGACTGTGAGTAGTGAAGGGGGGTACATTCCTTGGGTATTGCAAGTTGTGGGAAAGAGAGAGAGAGAGAGAGTTAGAGGCTTGAAATTTTTGTGTGCATAGAACCTGGGTTTTGGGGGTTATTGTGTGTGAAAAGTAGACATCCAATGGGTCAGATATCCTTGTGGACTCATAGCCTTAGCTTGGGGGTGACCTTTTTCTGAGAGTAAATGAACAATAATGCATATGACTAGGAGGTTCATCCTTCGTACGCAACCAAGTGATTAATTTTAAATAGAAAAGTGTTTATGTTTTATTCTTATATTATTCCTCTATGTAAATATTTCATATGAATGTTCAGTATTTTGTTGTTCCCTAAACAATTGCATTCATGGTTTTCTTTATGTTGTTAGATATGTTTAGAATATGGTATCAGTCAAATTGTTTAATATGTGTGTGATCTATAGCTGGTAAGATACTATAATGTCCCCATTTTTGGATTCCCTTATTATGCGGATAGAGTTACTTTAGGAGGCTTGAGTCATCCAGGTCAGAGGGGTGAGACTAGGTCATCATTGAGCCCAGAAGGTTCAGAGGAGTTTTATGGGGCCCAAATTAGTTTATTTGCCATTATTCATCATTAGGATCAATTCCGCACAACTTGTTCTTGGTTTCGTTGCATTCCGACAATTCTCGTAAAACGAGGTTACTATTGGGCATATTTTAATTAATCACACTATAGGTACTATTTGGAGTTTGTTTCTTGGAGAAATACCTTAGTGTAATAGCTCGTTGGAACCGAGGAGAAAATATCTGCAGGATGGGATGATGAAAAGTGACTTTCAGTGGCCGAAGAAGTCATAAAGGTGAATTAATCACTTTATGGGGTTAAAAAGGTGAATTAATTAATTAATTAAGTGGTTTTACTAAAGTTAAATTATAAAGTCACTTTACTTTATTAAAAAGGGTCTGAAAAGGGTCAACAAAAGAATAAAAGGAGAATGAGGGGCTCCCTCTCTCATTATTCACTGGTATTTTCTAAAAAATAAATCGAGAGAGCTCTTGTGGCTTTGGTTCTTGCGGACGAAAACCCCAGAGAGATTTGGACATTGGTTTCAGTGGTGAGAATATCCACCCTAGCTAGTCGTTGAGAGAGGATCACTTAGATATTTTTTTGTGTTTCATTGGTGACGAAGTTTATTTCATAGCAATCAAGATGTCTATGTTGGTGGTTGAGATCTTTCTTTTTGCCGAAGTTTTCTTGTTGGCGGCGGGGATTTATTTGTGAGTGGGTTGAATCTCTTCACTATGGGCGTGTTACCTTGTAGCTGGGCACAAATATTGGTAAGAGGTAGCGATATTATTTGTGAGTTGAGTTTCTTACCTCATAGAGGTCAAGTTACCTTGTTGGGCGAATCTTGGAGGGGTTAGGGTTGATTTATGTGCCTCTTAACTAATATTTCTCTTGTTGGTCATTATATCTTTCATTCTGGGCAATTTTACTACCTTGGATGCCGTTTTTTTGTTGATAGTGGGACAAGTTATTATGTTGTGCGATTTGGGTGATCATTTGGCCAAGTCTCCTTATTTGTGATCCATTTCTAAACTGTTGGTGATCTATACTTCACACCAGGGCCAAATTTCTCATCTTTGTGGTTGAGTACAGTAGAAACTAAATTGATTTGGTCATCTACAGGACTTCCATAAGTTTTGGTTTGTTGTATACATAGGATGGTCTGATATATGCATCTGCATGCCTATTTATTTACATGAGAGTTGTTGCAATTGTATTACCATTTATAAGAATATTCATCTCAGAATTTTCACAGAGGTTGCCTACAGAAAATAAACACTAGGTTCTTCAATTCTTGTTGTGTATTGTTATTGATATTTCTTAGTATATTTTCAGCCATTTTGAATAAATAAAATGTAGCAAATATTGTTGGGTTGTGTTAGTAACTCATTGTGAATCATACAAATTTCATACCATCTTATATACTATTGTATAAAAATTGTATACAAACTATTTGTCTAAATATATGAACTACCAAACTAAGCAAAAACACCAAAAAATTTAGTGGGGACACTACAGTGGTATCAGAGCTGGTGATCTTGCCGACTTGTGGGGTATTCAGTGAAGGAAAAATCTGCAACAGGGAAATAATGATAAGGACAACATTCCCAGGAAGAAAAAATGGAGTCTAAACAAAATCTCATGGCTAAAATATTGCAACTTCTTCAATCAAGTAGGATGGATCTAACAACAAGATCAAAGCAATTTAGAAAGGATATTCAACTCATCACTTATTACAGGTCATATCAAGCATTGGGTGGGGAATTCCAAGTTTTCATGTCACTATAATCCTATTGCACCATCAAATTCGAGGACAGAGATTGGAACAAGAAACTCTTGAAAAGTCTAGAGAAGAAGAGGAGAAGAGGTGAGTAGCATGAACACGTGGACTTGTTGGAGGCGTAAACACATATCCATGTGGAGGAGAATACAACTATCCATGATGAGGACGTGTGCATAGAGGAGGACCAAGCAGTGGTCTATGATGAGGTCATCGACACTTTTATGTTGGTGGTATTTGTCGCTAGTACCATGTTGACGATTCAAAACGAATAGTTCAAGATGGTAAGGGAAAACACCCAACGACGGGTCCCAATTAGACCCACTCTCATTTGGAATGGTATTTCCGACTAGATTATGGCTTGGTTACCAATATAACTAATTTAATATCTAAATATGAATCTAAGAATAGAAGGTTCTTAGATGAATTAAAACTCTAATGAACTAATTCTAAACTAAAATGGTTAACTACAATCCTAAGATTCAATTCTACTCTATATTATTCTATCCTATCCTAATCAGGAGAAAACTAAAAGATAAGTGCAGTTATAAATTTGTATCACTTGCACATAAATAATTCATCAAGGAAATAAACATGAAGACTTAATAGTATAATAAGTTAGATACAACTAATTGATTCACCAACTGATCATATTGTTTACTACACTTAGAAGGAAAATCATGGTAATTGTCAACATACAAAAATTAGTCTAGAAGTAATTCATAAAACCAAAATTCACATATTATAGAAAAAAACATGGATCAATAGAAAAAATCTCAATCATACACATTAACACCAAGATCTTCCAAAATTTATTTGGTTTATATTAACTTACAGTAATAGTACTATTCAGCTATATCCAAAAAACAAAAGCCCTTTTTCATGGGAAATTCTCCTCTTTTATAATTTAGGAGTGACATCTAGAGAAGTTACAAAAATTATGTCATCTTGAGCTGCTCTTCCCCTGCATCTGGTCTTGATATTCTTCCCGAAGGAAATAATCTTTCATTATGGCATCTAGCTTGCTTGATTGCATTTTTTCAATGACTAGTTCCCCATCACATACCTTAGTGGACACTTCTTTTTGAAACTCTTGTGAAGTGTGTTTCGCAAAGTGTCAGGTCATGCTGATGAGCGTGGAAGGATTTAATATGTGTTCTTCATGGAATTATTTTTTCACTTGAGTTAAATTCTCAATGTTTACCTTATTGATTCTCCTGCATTCTTCCACTTCAGCTAGCCTCATTGTAGTAGGTGTTTCCCACCTAGGCGTTAGTTGCTACTTCTTGGACACTCTGAATATATTTCAAGAAAGGTTTCCAAGTGTTGAACAAAACTCGATGCCTAAGTTTTTCCTTCCTAGTATACAGGGGTAGTGTAGTCGAGGGTGTTTCATACAATTCTTTCCATCTAAGAATTTGATCGAAGGCATCATTCGCCTCCTAATATTGTCCTTGAATTTCTATTATTTTTTCATGTAACCTTAACTGATCACTTCGGTCAGCCTGCATGCCACTGAGCAGACATAAGAACTATTTCTGCTCATATTTAAGTTTCTCATTTAGTGCCAATGCCTTGGATTTAAGAGTTTCCACAATGAGAAATGAGTTCTTTCTCTCTTCTAGAGCCTTTTCGAGTTTTTTATTTTCTTGCACTAACCCTAGGATCTGGAAACTTTGTTGTTCCATGCGCCCCTTAGATTGAGATAATTTGGCTTACATCTTGGTAACTTCTCTAGTGTGTTCCTTTTTTAGTCGCTCTATCTCATCACCAAATTTCAGTTTCACACATTCTAATTATTTGACATGGGTGTCATGTTGGGTCTATTCCCTTCTTTCATACTATGCATACATTTGAGCCCTTTGCATTTGCAACGTTTTATTCAAATTTTCTGTGTTGGGGGTTGCAGCCACCCCTGTGGCTTCTTTGAACTCAATCAACTTGTTCTTCATAGTCTTCAATTTTTCCTCCAATTTTGTAATCTTGTTTCGGTTGTGCTTAAGGCATTGGTTACCTTGAGAACATATGAGGCATTCAATCTTGAAAATGCATGGGGGGTAGAAGCCGCTTGAACAACATTTTATTATGGGTCATGCCCAAATTTCCACTCCAAAGCTCTTCTTGTAGATGACCTAGACTTGGTGGATTCTCCCATTTTTCTCTGGTTTGATCTCTTCTCAATGTTTTTTGTTCTGTCATCATAATAATAATCTCCAATGGCCACTACATTCCCTTCAAAATTCAGAATTTGTGAAAAGAAGGTAGAATCACCTAGGATGGAATTTAGGGGAGTGTATTCCTAAAGTGGAATGTTTACATTTCCCAAATTGGGCGTAGATGGACTACTTCGGGTCTTGGTCAACTCTTGTTATTTTTTTTGTTTCAATTGTTCTTTTTCTTTCCTCTTAGCCTTAGCCTTTTCAGCTAATCATTTGGCCTCTGCCTCATCAACCAACTTTCTAGCCTCTGCCTCATCATCCAATCTCTTAACCTCTTATGATTTCTTCTTTTGGAGGACAACCTGCTCCGTTTTGATATCATTTCACCTTTTGGTTATTTCCTCCTCTACTAGTTTTTAATGGTACTCTTCGTCAACTTGCATTCTTTTTTTCTCTAAATTTTCTTCCTTCTTGATTTTTTCTTGTTCTTTAGTGTTCAATTTGTCATGTTATTCTTGCAACAGTCTTTGAAATTGTTCAACTATAATATTTTTCATTTCTTCCTACTCTGATTCCATATCTTGCTTGGCGGAATCATTAGGTAATTTCTGTAAAAAATCTTCATAGAAAAGAGCCCCTTTGAGTCAGTCTTCCTCAAAATCAACTACATGTATGATAGGATGGGTGATACCTACATATTTCACATGGCCAACAATAATTTCATGTGGGTCATGACCTTTTGGCTCTCCAAATCATAGGCATACTTCATGTAGGGCTTCTGCCTCCTTTCTAGTATGACCACCATTGGAAATGGTGTAATTCCCTATGTGGATAGGAAATATAGGCCAATGTTTCTTTCTACTACTCGAGAGAAGAGAGGTGACCCCTGTTCTCATGGTTTGATAGGAAATTTCTCTCATTAGGAGATGGTCTAGGACAAATCAAGGTAAAATATGCGAGGCCCCATTCAAACCATACACCATAATGTACGAGTAGTATTTTCTGAGGTACCAATTTTCTACCCCTTTCATTCCAGTTTGGGCTTCGATGGAATTTTTTTTCCTAGGAGAACCAAAAACTACAGTATAGAGAGGGGCAATGAAGTAGTTACATATGTCATAAGAATATATTTTGTAATTTATGCTCCATAATTCAGAGCAATACACATGTACAGGGGGTTGGTCTCGATTCCGGTTCCATCCTAGATCAATGAATTGTACAGAGGAACATATGGCATCAATCAGATAGGCTGACATATAAAAACAAGGCTTCCTCATACCTGGAATGTTTTTCATGTGTAGGTATATGTTAAAATCCAATATATCTTCCCAATTGAACACATGTCTCATTTTAACGATGGTATGGGCCAATGGTAGCCAATTAGTTTGAAAGTGTGTGTTTTTTTCCTCTCCATACAACTGATTAAGCATAGCGAACAACATTTTTTATGGTGATTTGAATTCTTGTGTGGGGAACAGATTTTGTCCCTACTTGAGTGTCTTGTCTTCATCCACCCACTGTTGTTTCATCAATTTAGTTGGGACTTTGTTTCTTTGAGAGAAACCTCTTAAGAAAGGCTCATTGAGAGCACACACAAGTGTGGATAAGTGATATCTTGTGTTGATGCCTTTAGGCCTTAGGGATGCTACTTGACTCTTGTGTTTGCTTATGATCATTGCAGTATTAGGGTCGAACTTCTTAAATCACCACTAGGATACTTCGTTGTAAGGAAAAGGGGTGGTCGAGAGACACCTAGATGAATGTCGCTTTTCTATATGTTCTGATACATCTCCAAGTTTTCATCTTCTGGAGGGAAAAATATAGTGTTAAAAATCATGTAGATATCTCCATATCAAAGGCTATGGTCTTCACTGGTGTGATAGGTAGTGTCTGTTACCAAAACCTCTGCTTGGAGAGAAGAAGCTTCAGGGGTAGAGGTTGATTGAAAGTAGACAAAGCCCTTGGGTATCCTTGTATTTTTTCTTTCCATAGTGAAATTTTGTTTGTGTCCTATATCACCAGAGTCAAAACATGAGTTAATCCCTAGAGAATAATGAAGTAGTTATAAGAAGACAAATAATAATATAAAAGTGTAATACTTACAATTCAGTCGAAATAGCTGATTTCAGAAAAACAAAGAGCTGATCAGAGCGAGGCATAGTTCTTTACCAACTTATAGAGGAATATAGAGTGAAAAATGAGGGTTTAGAGTCCATTCATATGTATTAAATCACTCTAAATGTGTAATAAATCACTTGTGTACGAGGACTATTTCAAAATCCAAGTGCAATCTCCACCATTAATGTCATTTAAGAAGGAAGATTGTCCAAATATGCATATCGGGGACGAAGTAGAGGCTTTAATTCAAAAAATGGTTGTTGGAGTCTCTTCATCAGACTAGGGATTTTTCATGGTTTATTTGCACTCCAAAGGAAAGGGATTGGAGAATATTCCTTATCATGCATGGGTTTGCGTGATGACATAGCAGGGGTGTGGTCGTGGTGATAGGTGGGGTCAGTCGAGGTCATCTCGTCGGAGTTCATCGACAATCAAGTTGAGGTACACTCTGATGGGAGGGTATCAAAGGTATATTCTCTTTTACATGTGTTTGTGTGCCAACCACAGAGACTTGAAAGGGTTTCAAGGTATATCATCAAACTTTGTGATTCAGAGTCCATCACTCCTTGAATATGTTAGAACCTTGACGGAGGCAATATCGAAGGAATATCCTCTTTTTAACCTAGATTTGTGTGCCACCATTGGAGTGATGTGAATATTTTAAGGTAAGTCATTGGAGTTTATAATTCGAAGTTCCATGGACCCAAGAAATGTTAGGACTCTGACAGAAACAATATCGATGGTATATTCTCTTTCTCGAAAAATGTGTTATCCCAAAAGACAAGGAGGAAGTTGGCTGCAAAAGGTTGGTTAAAAAGGGTTGATGGTTCTTATGTCAACCTGACGACTTTAGTACTTGATGGTTTACCTCAGACCAACAATTAGTTTCCACGTGGCATGCTAAAAATGAATACATTTCATGCCTAGGCTATCGATGTGTATGAATTGGAGTTGAAATTTATTCGTTAGGGAAAATACTCCGACATATAAGGCATAATTGTGAAGTTCCCAGAGAAGATTAAGTTGGAGACATGTTTTATGTGCTTGAGGGAAGTGCAAGGGACAATGGATTTTCGGGAAGGAGAATTGATAAATGTAGAAAGGAGGCCATTATTGACTGTGATCTTTGGATAGTAAGGAAAAGGAAGATTGATAGATTGTATAATAAATAGGGACTACTTCCCCATGCCAACACTTCTTCAAAAAAGTAGAAATATAGTACCTTGTAAAAAAATTCAGAATAGGGGAACCCATTTTATAAATAAAAAATGGGTTGTTGTGGGGGGGTCACAACAAATGGCGACTCACTGGGAAGAACCATTTATCTCTAGTCCCAAAAGAAATCGATTCAGACACATTAGTGTGATCTTTTGGCCTTTTAAACAGTCTTTTAACAATGTATATATTATGGACCCCATACCATCCAGACTAAGAACAAAACAGAAAGGTGACCCATTACAAATGATCTTCTGAATAATTACTTTGAGAATTAAAGGATCGTTCATTCATTTTACATGCACAAGGATCATATGGGAAGAAACACCATAGAGGTATATTTTGTGATTGTTTGTAGACTGAAGTGTGTTCCTCATCTCTTCTTCTCTACATTGCTTCACTGTCATCGAGCGTCCATAACCATGATGAATTTTACTTGGTATCATACAAGTATTTCCCCACTTCCAGTGAGCATCGATAGCCTCGACGGGTTTACCTGAACTTATCACACTGTTGATAGTGCTTTCAACTTCCTAATGATTTTTCTTTTACCATTCATCCTTTTAGATGTGTAATTTATGTATTGCTTTTTCAACATGGGTGAATAGGAAGCAGGGTGATACGAGAGTTATTTTGAGGTGTTAGTCTTAGTAATATGTTTATCCTCATGGGTCACAAATGAATTTATATTTTTTGGGTATTTAGGGAAGTATCCCTGGAATTATAAAGAAGACACCTTAAACTAGGACCTCTCCTTAAATTGAGTCTAAACTAGGCAAAGTATGAGCATGATCACACGGTTAAGGATAACTATTATGGACTGCCTAAGGGATTTCAATTGATAGGTTTGGGGCTTCCTTTTGGCATAGGTGAACATGTTCCTCTTTTTTGTACAACCATTAGTTATCAAGATAAGTATTGATCATAGGGTAACTTGATTGGCTCACA
The DNA here is from genome assembly GCA_009831015.1 of Picea engelmannii. Classification (NCBI taxonomy): domain Eukaryota; kingdom Viridiplantae; phylum Streptophyta; class Pinopsida; order Pinales; family Pinaceae; genus Picea; species Picea engelmannii. The sequence continues at coordinate 53,886 of ML795785.1, forward strand.
TGAAAAGGAATTCACACAGGGAAGTGCATTAACTTAATTAAAAGTATTAGGTTTATGTATTAAAAGAGACTGATTGGTTAGGGATGGTGAATTTTTTTTTATTCCAAACTGAAAAGGGATAAAAAAGGAAAGTTCAAACAGAGGCTGGGAGAAAACAAAATAAAGAAAAGGCTGACTGAAATCAGGATTACAGAATAAGAAAAGGAAAGCTAAAAAAACCTACTATGTACAAGACTGTATGACTGAAGGTGATCAGGAAAAGTATATTTTGATAATTTGACCATTGACAGGGAGATCCTCCTCGCTCCCTCCAACGTTATGAGTTTAAATGTTCCAAGACCAAATTTCTGGTGAACTAGTTATGGGCCCAACAACAACTTTTGGAACTTCACTGACTCATGGAGAGGAGCAGTCAAAAGGCAGAGTCATGAGGACTCGTGAAACATGAAGTCATGAAATGATATGGGTCGTCCATTTCAAAAGGGTGCGTGGCATCAGATCTAAACTGCGGAGGAAGTCATTTCGGGAAAGCCGATAGTGAGAGGTCTCGATAGCCTAAGTCCCAAAATGTCGATGGCCCGAGGACCCGAAATGCCAATATGATCTGGGTTTTCCGATGTAAAGGGACATGTGTCACCCGATGTGAGAAATCTTGATATTTCATATGGATAAGCATGAGGTCACGGCCCGCGGTCGCGTGGGGCAAAGGAAAGGGAGTTGCACAAAAGATCAAAGAGCTTGAGTTGGTCATAGAGAAGGATTTGCATGGCCTCAAGGCACCAGAATTGACTCAAAGGAATTGTGTTTGCCTGGAACATTCATGGGTTCCAAGCCTTGTGTTGATCCCAATTAAAGTAGTTAATGAAAATGGGGAAGGTGGTTGAAACCTCGTTTCACCACATAAATGGAAAGCATGGAAAATATGGTCGTAAAGAGATAACTGTCAGCCGAAATTTCCCCTGTCATGGATTTTCTAGTGAAGCCCATACTGATCTAATCTTGTGTCTGACAGAAGAATGCAAGTGAAATCTGACAAAGGAATATGCATACACCAAGCCTTGAATGCAATGGCCATGTCACACTCTTGGTATTTTGATATTTTGTTATGGTCGATGGTTGAGCTAAGCTCCCGATTGTAAAGTTTAAGTAAAGCCTCTGGTTCTCTGGTGATGTATATGTATTTGAGACTTCTTGTTTAATGTAAGTTAGTTTCCTTTCATCTCTTTGTAACAATTGAGTTATAACACTTGAGCATGGATGATCCAATCAAGTGGAGTTATGTTTTTGTGATGTAGGTTTAATCACAGTGATATCATGACCAATTTTAATCAGTTTCTTATTTATCTTTTCCCTCTTACACTAAAGATCTCGGGCATGGATGATCCAGTCGAGTTGTTGTAGCTACATTGTGGTGTATGTTTGATCATTGTGTTATTATGAATGTGTTGCTTAAATATATTTCAGTGTCTGAAACTATGAACCAAGAGGATCTTCTCTTCTGAGTTTTTCTTCCTTAGGCTGCTGGAAGACCGAATGTCCATAGCAGACCTCTTCACTCTCCTCAAGTTCTTCCTCCTACTCACCCTCATTACAACTTACTGACTGAAGTTAGATCAAGACCTCATCTACTTATGCATATCAACCCAGTTTTCTGAGTTAAAGCAATATTATCCTGAGACTCCGCCCATTAGACCACCCTTTAATTTATTCATTGTGACATACAAACTGATGGGTACTTGTCTTACCTATGCCACAATCCAAATGTGACTTATGGTGCTAAAACCTCCCTC
>ML795785.1:66179-86610 GCA_009831015.1 Picea engelmannii
TGTTAAGGTTTAAGATATTATTAGGTTTCTTTTCAATTTACTAGATAACCATAGCATAGATAGGATCACTAAGAAATACACAATCACAAGAGACACGCCATTTATCCTAGGAAACCCTCATTGGGGAGAAAACCTAGAAAAAACTTCCTTAATATAGATATCCAATACAATGACAAGAGAATAAACCAAACAATACAAAAATTCCTCTCCCAAGTATGCACCTCTCTCTCTCTCTTCCTTCTTCTCCAACCGCAGCTCCAAACTTGTGCTTTGATGAACACGTGAGTGAGTGAACAAATGAGACACTGACCTCTCTTATTTATACAATCTGGAAGGTGCTAAACTGAGGTGTCTTTTCACTGGCAGGGATGACTTCTCATTATGGGTGGTTATAACCACTTTAATATATTCTGGGGGAAGACTTCTCATTTAGCCTATTATAATTAAGGTTTGATGATTCCGGAAAAGGGGATTTGGTCATTTACAATACCCGACATGATCAATCCACAAAAGGGTATTGATCTAATGAATAATACATTAATAATAAATAGAACACTCTTTGCAGTTACAATATTTCAACACTCTCCCTTAACAAGAAGGGTATTCTACAACAACATCAGGAGAGAGAGAGGGCAACATCATCAACAACATCTTGGAACATTGACTGGTGTATCTATAAATCAACGAAATTTTTTCGCATCATCACCGTTCACAGCATGGAGCTGGAGTAGCATCATCATCTTCTTTAGCATGAGGCTAAAGTAATATCATCATCTTCTTTATCATGAGTCTAAATTAATATCATCAATATATTTAGCATGAGGCTAAAGTAACATCATCATCTTCATCATTAAATCTGAAATAACATCATCATCATCATCTTCAACAAGAAGCTGAAGTGGCATCATTAACATCTGCATCAACATGGATTAGTATAACACTAATACATCATCATCAATAACAACAACAACACAACACAAATGTTGGAGCATCATCAACATCAACACTAGGCTAAGAGTCTTCAACATGAGGTTGGCATCATAGCACGAGGCTGGCACATCATCACAGCACAAGGTTGGCATGGAATCAACATGAGGCTGGAATCACAACACTAGGCTGGCACATCAACACAACACAAGGCTAGAATATCATCAGCATGAAGTTGGCATCACAACAATTAAGTTGGCACATCTACACAACACGAGGCTGGCATCACAACAATTAAGCTAGCACATCATCACAACAATCAAACTGGCACATCATCACAACAATTAAGCTGGCATCACAACACTACTCCCCCTTTCAAGGGAGGTCCTTTCGAACTACACCAAGCTTTTCTCGAAAGTACTCAAACTTTACACAAGATAGAGACTTGGTCAACACATCAACAACATGTTCATCCGTGCTAACATACTGGAGCTTTATGGCTCCTCTTTGCACCATATCACATATGAAGTGATATTGGATCTCTATGTGATTCGACTCATCATGGAACACATGGTTCTCCATCATCTTTATACAACTTGGTTAACACATAGAATCATGGTGGCTTCCATATACAGATCAAATAGATCTGTCAACAAAATCTAAAGCCATATGGATTCACAACTGGCAGAACATGCAACAATGTATTCTTCTTCTGTCGTGCTAAGAGAAATAATTGATTTCTTCCTACTCTACCATGAAGTCATGGCTGAACTCAGACTGAAACAACATCCTGAAGTGCTCTTTCTATCAGAAACACTTCTAGCTCAATCTGAATCAGTGTAACCACTCAGTCTGAAGTCATGATATCCATTATAACTAAGACCACAATCCAATGTACCTTTAAGGTACCTCATCACATGTTTTGCAACAACAATGTGAACACGTCTGGTTTCTACCAGATACTAACTCAAGGCAAAACATATATCTAGCCTGGTTGTTGTGGGTGGGAAATCCCTCCTATGGACTAGCACTAAGGGTTTTATCATGCATGAAGAAATGACCTAAAGATTCTTACTTTTTACCATCATCCCATGCCTAAACCCAGATTACTCATATGTAAATACAAGGCTCAAGAGATTAAGTTGACATACCTTATTTTTCGTGTTTGATGTCGATCACTTTTCACGCTTGGTCATTCTTTGAATGCAACTCTCCTCCCAATGATGACCTACATTCACTAAAGACAAACAAAGAACTCCACATGCATTTGATCTGTGAACTAACGGGTTAGAGATTTAATCAATCATACAATCAATATTCCAATAATGACAATCTCATATGGCAGGACGGGAATTTTTTTTATTTTATTAACTTCACAATGATACCTTACAATGACAAAGTCGGCTACTGCTCCTCGATCCTGGTCCTGGGCTCTTCTTCCACTGTCTTCCAACTGCTTTGTTCTATACTTCTCTTTGCACAAGGATGGCTAAATGTTGGGACAAAGGGAATGCTTAATCGGGTATAGTTTCTATACTATGATTCTCCTCTTTTCAAATGGGACCCCTAACCCTTCTTTTATAGGATAGAAGAAGCTAGGTATTTGGTCGAGTGACCGGCCATGCATGGCCAAAAGGTTTAGTTAACTTACCCAAAGATGTGTGTTCCATCAACAACTTTCCTTTTTCTGTGCTTTTGTAAGTACACATAGGTTGTCTTGGGTCAGCTAGCATGTACACGCGTATAGTAATGAAGCAGGGCGCGTGGGGCTTTATAAAAGGGTTTTTTAAGAAGAGTTGTTCAGTAGTGTTTTGGCAAAGAAGGAATCTGAGATGTCCTGAGGCCAGGTAAGAATGTCTAGTGCAAATTAGGGTTATAACATATGCCCCCTAATGTATGGGGTCAAAAGAGCATCTGATGGCTGAAATACATTAACAATCTTCACCAATGTTCTGAACAAGTGAGCCCAGGGACCAGAAATCAGGAGGTGTCATCTGCAAAATAATAATTGTCTCACTGAGGCGGGCATACCCATGCTCGGGATAAAATAAAATCATGGCTACCAATCAAATACACTGTAGATCCATGTCATATAAATATATAAAGTGTATCCACGAGCAATACACAACGAAGCTACATCTCGAAATCAAAAAGATATACATGTAGAGTATCCATCTTCTAGAAGTTGATAAGGCTTGATGGCTGGAGATGAGGTCTTAAAAGCTCGAGAAACAACTTCAAAATCTTCAAAACTCAGGTAGGAGTGTAATATGAGTGTACGACTTCACTATCCAGAGGTCTTCGATGGCTCGTCGATCGTGGACTAGAGAATCTTGATGATCAGACTGAAGGCTTCATTGATTTTGAAAAAATACTTGATTGGACTTTGAGGATGGTCAGGCATGAGGGAAAAAGACAAACTATAGAGGGGCTGACTCAAGCTTGGTATAACTTCCCTTGGGCAATAGCACAACAAATGATGAAACTCAGGCAGCATGGCATTTGACATAAGTTCACGATGCAGGAGGCAACACAAACTTTCCATATGTCTAGAAAAATAACCAAATGGAGGAGGACACAACTCTATGTAGTGAGAACAACCTCCTAAGGTTGTATTAAATCCCAGATCTTGATGAACAAATAGAAGGATGTGCTTTGTCCAAGGGCGACTCATTGTGCTGCCAAAAAAGAAAATACTTTTCCCTTCCTCTTTTTGGGGTATATTTGTTTTTTTTTGTCTTTTTCAATAATGTTGGAAAGATTGAAAAAGAATAAAAGAATGCTATGTTACAAAGGAGGATCGAGTGTCACAAACATACTAGTTCCAAGCACACGGAACACGGGGATGCTCAAGGCAAAGGGACATATGCAAGAAAAGAACACTCAGGAAAAATCCTCCAGGGGAAAAAGGTGTCAAGATGCAGAGGCAAAGTGCTACAGGGCTTGCGTATAAGGCATGCTTCAGATGGTTCAGTTGAGAGCAACATGGAGCCGACATTAGGCTGAAGACGCAAGTATGCAAATGCGATTAATAAAACACACAATGGTAACATCCTTCGATGTAATTTTAACGAGCCCAGAGAGGGTAAGCTCGGTGCTTTTTCATATTTAGAGAGTCTGAAAAACATAAAAGGATACTCCAATGGGGTACCTTTTTCAAAGGTATTCTAGTCGGTTCAAAAAAGGGGTAAACTAGCACCGAAAAGACGTCCATTCAAAACCATTTTAATGAGTGTGATAAAGACAAGATTACTCAACGATTTTTTCATTTTTAAGGAGTCTGAAAAAAAGCTTAACTATGGACTCCGTCAGGAATGTTCTTCTGGACCATTTTAACGAGTGTGAAAGAATAAGGTCACTCAACGATCTTTTCAATTTTAGGGAGTCTGAAAAGAGCTTAACTATAGACTCTGTGGGGGTTCCTTTTTCGTAAATTTAGTCCCTCAGTCTCAAAAAAGGGGTAAAATTATACCTGAGGGTACTCTTCTAGGGATGTGAAGCCTTTAGAGTATACCTTTGTTCATACAGTTGACTGTCCAGACCGAAAAAGGGGTAAACTACTGTCGGATAGACATGACTTCAAATTTCAGTTTAACGAGCCTGAAAGGCCACAAGATCGCTCGACAATATTTTCATGTTTAGAGGGTCTGAAAAGGGCTTAAAAGAAGACCCGTTATGTTTTGGGAGTCCCGTGGGTGAGGTCAAGAGTCATGAAAATGAGGCTCAAATGTGTAATCATGAAAAACTAAAAGGACTCCCGAGCCTACGGTCATTAGTGACAACATGGACACCATAATGCAACCATGATCTACCTAGGGCATCCATGTTCCGGTAAGCTCTACCACCAAATCGTGACACTTCTAAAGCAACAATGATGGTTCTGTGTCGCAACCTGATGGGATCAATCCTATGGCAAAGGGATAAAGACAACGAGATACAAAAGTAGGGGTGGAAACCTAACCTATATGCTCAAGTTGACAATCTGAGGTTTTTTCCCATGGACCGTCAAAAGTGACCCAAAACTCTAAAAAATGTCCTGATACCCGAACGTAACTTTCCATAGAAACTCCTGAATCACTCTAAACGGTGTTCAATTTAGAGAAAATGATAAGGGGGGCCAAAAAAGTGACAAAAAAGGGCCAAAAAGTCTATAAATAGAAGCTGGCAGCTCATTATCACCATTGCTGATTTGGAAATTGACTCAGGCACAAAAAACCCCCTTTGGTAAAAGTGGTGATTCCGGGAGCTACAGTGAACAAAATGACCATCCGTCTGGACCAAGTAAGTACAAACTACCTCCTTTTTCCTTTTAATTCTTTATATATGCATTTAATTTGGTTTTTTGGGGGGGCGTCGACCTCTAAAAGGTCGGCCCTTGGTCCACGCAGGCTGTCTTATGACATCCCACATGTACACTTGCTCTGTCTGATGTCATAGCGCGTGTACACGTGACTGCCATCACAACAGCCCATGTGGACCCTCCAATGAGTGTAAAAAAAGTTTAAAAAGCAAGGCCTAACCCTCTAAAATTTTTCCCATGTGCAGGATGTATGTGCAATGGAGAGAACGAGAGAATGAAGATATTAGCACACTAGTTGGGGAAGACCCTAATGCTGTGGTGGTGTTAATGCAATGTGGCTTGCTAGGGTTCTTTCTGTGTCCTTTCATGAGAGCACAACCTAGACTACTGAATGCCTTGGTTGACTATTAGCACCTTGACGTAGAAGATTTTATGCTAGAGGGGCAGTCACTGGTGCCCACTACAGAGGATATATACTTTTTGACTGGCCTCTCCAGGAGAGGGGAACTAGTCAATTTCTGGACATTTCCTGTTGGGCCTCACAATATATCGGAATTAATAGGACTTCATTGTGAGGCGGGTACAGACCGATCGAACTCGCAGGTGCCAATAAGAAGGATCACCGATTTATCACTACGGGCGATTGTGTTGCTTATTGGGCAGATGAATGGTTCTGCGGCTCTACATCAGGTGTCACGTGCACATATGAACTGTGCAATCCAGTGCTTAAATGCACAAATATTTGACTGGAGCACTACACTGTTGGATTGTATGAAGAGGCAGCTAACATATTGTCGATTGCGGACGCAGAGGAACTTCGGGTTCGGGATGATTCTATGCTCTTTCTTCTTTGAAAGAGTTCCTAGTTTCAATCCTCAAGTGGTGGTACGAGGACATCATGCCTCTCTTCCTGCGGTTTGCAGATGGGCAGTGTTGTTGCCACGACAAGGTGGTGGAAGGACCAATGAGTCCTTCGATGATGACTTTTTTTCTTGGTTGTCGCGGTAGATCCCAGTCATAGAGGATTATCCCTATGCTGGGATTGATTTCTCGAGAGATCCCGAGATCCCTGTACCTCCAGGCGGGGAGCGAGGCGAGATGGGTAAGTTTGCATCATTTTTTTTTGAAACATATATAATTTTTATGTTGTTTTTATATATATCATTTTTTTTATACCAGAGTATTTGATAGATATGTGTCTATTGTGTGCAGATGTGGGACCAGTGCGACCTGCAGATTATGCGAGGAACATGCGTCGTCCTCAGCCAAGGGCCGCACCTACTGCCGCAGGGGGACCAACAACAGAAGGAGAGCTTCCATCCGGTGAGGCTGAGAGGGTTTTGAGATGAGTTGAGAAAAATTTTACCTCGCTCACTCGCACCATCTCCATGGAAGAGATTGAGGATTTGCCACCATCTATGCAACCTCATGTAGTGGGTGCACCATGGATGTGGGTCTGACTGTTCCGACGTTTGGAAAATGTTGTTGATTATTACAACAACGCCCATAGGCCCTGACCTTAGTTAGTCTAGACTTTTCACGTGCCGAGAGCTCTACTTGTATATATTTTTTGAGGGCATAAGCCCCATGAATCGTTACTGGTCATATTTTTGAGGCGCTCACATCCACCTATGTACTCTGATGATTATGATATCATATATGGATTTTTATGTCTTTTTATGTTTTATGGATCATATTTTCCTTTAAAAATGTATTTACATGTTTATGTGTATGTCTTTTTATATGTGTGTGAGATGCCAGTCTAAAATTTGATTAGCTAGAGTATCTGTAACTTGGTTTAATCTCCTAGGAACATAAAAATATGTAATATAATCAAAGCTTCGTTCTAAGAGATATACCCTAGGGAATCATTGGTGTAAAGTTGGATCATGAACATGGTAGAATCTATTTAACTGAGACACAATGAACTGAGCATCTAAATAGACCCAGAGACGAGAGATACCAAATGACAGGGCGTCACGAAGCAACTCAATAAATGCACTGTACTTAGCGACATTGTTTGTGGTGTCACCTAAACATATACCTAATGAAGATAATAACTGGCCCTGAGGTGTAAAACTTACCCAATTTGCGAAGGCAAGCCTCCGAGTATGCTGGCTAGCACCATCTGTGTACCCAATGAACACCTCTGATTCACTTGACATCTGCCACAGTGACAAAAGATAACATAAAAAATGACACATCCATAATACTAAAAGAAACCATAAAGTAATAGTACAAAGACTATACATATGTCACAAAAAGTTACCCAAGGTGACCTACCTATGAGTAATACTTCTTGAGGTAGAGCCCATTTCTAGGCTCCACCAAAGAATTTCCCTCAAAGTCAACCAGACGATAAACACTCTTTTTTAGAACCTATTTTATGATGAACGGTCCGAACCACATGGGTTTGAATTTGCCTACCCCCAGGGGGTCCTTATCTTGGTCATAGACCAGGACAAGGTCGCCTTCAGAGAAAATCAAAGGATGAATGGACCGATCATACTGACACTTGAATTTTTGTTTGTGAGCCTCGTTGGCCAGGGCCGCATCATGACGCTACTCATTGAGTCGCTCAAGGTATAATAATTGTTCTTCAAGTGGAGAAGTGTCTGGAAATAACTGTACTACCAATCTTAGGGACGAGATCTGACATTCTATAGGCAAGATTGCTTCCAGCCCGTAAATGAGTTGAAAAGGTGAGAAATCGGTTGTAGTCTTAGCAGACATTCGGTAAGCCCATAATGACGAGTATAACATCAAATGCCAATTTTACTTGGTCGAGTTGATCGATCATTGTAGGATGGTCTTAAGAGATTTATTTACAGCTTCCACCTGACCATTTTCTTGGGGGTAGTAGGGTGACGAATGTTCTTGTCGCAACCCAAGCTTTGATGTTAATTTAGTCATCATCTGGTTCTGAAAGTGACTGCCATGGTCAGTGACAATCTCTCTTGGGACATCGAACCTTGCTATTATCTGGTTAAATAAAAAGAGAGTTGCAGTCTCTCCATCATCTTTAAACGTTGGCATAGCTTCAACCCACTTCGTGAAGTAGTCTATGGTGACAATGATATAACAGTGCCCCCTTGTTGAAGGAGGGTTTCATGTAGTGTAATCAATCCCCCACTTGGTGAAGGGACCAACTGTGATGACAGGAAACATGAGAGCGGGATGTGCCCTCATCTTCTGAGAGAAGATCTGACATGAGTGGCACTTCCTGACCGATTCGATACAATATTTGATTAGTTTCGGCAAGAAGTAACTTGCTCATAAAATATTCTAGGTTGTTGCCAACCCAGAAAAATGTCTGCCACATGCTATGGTATGGCAATCATTAAGCACGATAACTGCTTATTCATGAGTGAGACATCGACGTAGGATGCAGTCTACACCTCTTCGATACAACGTATCATTGAGTATGAGATAATTCTTAGCCTGATGGCGTATACGACAACACACATCACGAGAATTAGAGGTGGGGTACTTAAAAGTCTGGAGATAGACAAGTATACCTCCGTACCAGGGATCCGAAGACACGATAAAAAACATATCTCCTTTGATAGGTGATTCTTCGAGCATAACATCACCTGACTCAATCGGAAGTTCTGAAATAAGTTTTGCAAAGACCAACGACTTTTTGGATTTCGCCAAAATGAAATCTAAGTCGAATTCCTGGAGGATGACTATCCATCTACTGATCTTTCTGCCTATTACTAGTCGCGTCAAAACGTATTGAAACAGATTCACAATGGCAATGACGATGGTCTTGTGAAATAGAACATAATAAAGGAACCATTGAACAGCATGGACTGCTGCCAACGCAAGTTTTTCGATATGAGAATAATTGAGTTCCGGTCGAACGAGGCCTCGGCTCAGGTAATAGATCACATATTCTGAGAGAAAATCATCTTCCTGAACTAAGACCATGCCAATGGTTGACTCTGCTACAGCCAGGTATAATAAGAAATCTTTGTTATAGTTGGGTAGCCGAAGTAGAGGGGCAGTTGTGAGGGCATGTTTCAATGCTTCGAAGGAGCATTGAGAGACATCATCCCAATGAAAAGGAAAGTCTTTCTTCAGTAAGCTCATAAAGCCCTTTGTGATCTCGGGATAGTTGGCAATGAAACACCTTAAAAAATTTGCCTTGCCCTGTAAACTTTGAAGTTGAAGGATGTGCGTGGGGGAGGCAATTGAACTATTACCTCAACCTTGAGAGGATCGACCATGATCCCTGTTGTTGACACTATGAAACCTAAAAAACATCCTCATGTTACGCAAAAGCTACACTTGTTTGGATTCAAGCGAATCCGAAAGTAGCGACATTGCTCAAAGATAAGTCGAAGGTGTGTGGGATGATCTGTTCTTTTGCGAGATTGAGATGCTAAATCATCTAAATAGGCCTCAACTATATGCTTGAGATCATGGAAAGAAAAATACATGGCCCGCTGGAAGGTAGCTCCAGCATTTTTGAGGCCAAAAGGCATCTTACGATAGGTAAATGTACCCCATGGAAAAATGAATGCAGTTTTTTGTTGGTCTTCGGGTTTGATTTGTATCTGATTATATCTCGAAAAACCATCCATGAAAGAAAAGGCATCACAACCTGCACATTCATCAATTATCTGGTCGATGAATGGTGTGGGAAAATTATTTTTTGGACAGGCCTTATTCAAATCTTGGAAATCTGTACATATGCGAATCGTGCCCTGTTTCTTATTGACCAGCACAGGATTTGACACCCATTGGGTCAAATGGATAGGGTAGATAAAACCGGATTTTAGCAGTTTTTCGACTTCAACCTTAATGGTTGCTGCTTTCCTGGGATTAACCAGACGAAGTTTCTGCCGAACTGGCTTGGCATCAGGATAAGTTGTGATTTCATGTTCGACTATTTTTGGATCAATGCCTGACATTTCCTCGTAAGACTAGGAAAAAACGTCATGGAATTCTTTAAAAAGATTTGTGTAGATTCGAATCTCTTCGAAGAAACAATCAGCTCCGACGAAAACATTCTCCACGACGCCAGGGATTCTGGAGATATTAATCGGTACAGTTTTAGCGATAGTTTCCATATTACCCTCGGCATAAAACTCATGTTTAGCTAAGGGATTAATAGGACAAGACCTATCTCCAGTCATAGTCAAGGTAAATTTTCCTGCTTTGATTCTGCTTAACTCTGGGAGGAAGTATGATCTGTGATGGAGATCATCCCAGGGTTTGGCCAGACTAGTCATTTCTTCAATTATTTCTTCGTCGGAGGGCAAGATTAAGTCTAACGCATCAGTATCAATGAGAGAACCTTGAGCCCAAATAGGCTCTAGAATTGGATCTAACTCTTGTGTAGGAGTTGGATCGGTGTCGGCCAAAGTTTGCTGGACTAAAGAGTATGCTACTTCGGCTGCATAAAAGGGCATGGACATGCCAGGGTTCCCTGTCCCTTCCATCGTGGCTGATGGGGAAGAAAGTATCCACAGATCGTTGAAGTAAGTCGTGCGGAACGACGAAACTTGGAAAATCTCAACCTTATGGTGGTCTGATATGAACTAGACATCGCCTTGAGGGGGTGGGTAATCAAAGGTACCCATCAAAGATGGGCACAAACGAACCCATACGTTGACTACGCCCGGTTGGGGATTATCAATCATCGGGACCATGGATGCCCCTGGTGAAGGGTCAGGTCTGAAGAAAGACAATTGATCAATGGTCACAATCCGGTCCTTGTGTGGAAACAACAAGACTCGAAAAACTGTAGCAACCACTACTTGCATGGAATAAGTCCAACTCCTTCCTAACAAGAGATTGTAGTCGAGGGATGCGTCAACTACTTCTACCTTGACGCACATGGTCTTCCCTCCTAACTGCATGGGGAAAGAGGGAATGATACCATGTGGTTGAAACAAACAACTGTCAAAAGCAGTGAGAAGAGTAGGTGGCGGAGACAAAACGGGCTGGCCAATGGTCTTCCAACATGCCAATGACATAACGCATGTCGAGGCACCCTCATCAACCACTGTGCGGAAAATGTTCCGAGTAAAATTTTTCGTGGGGTAAGACACAACTATCTGAAACGCTACGTGGTAAGGCAGACAAGGTTTTAAGTCAGTTGTATCCATCATGATTGTACTCAAATTACAAGTCTCGGTAGATCCTAAAGTGGCTAACAAAGATTTCCTCTCGGAAGGGCAGCTTTGGAGGACCTCCAAAGTGGACATCGCACAAGGGGTTTGAGATAAATCCTCCACCATAGAATAGTTCTAGGCGACCCTTGCATTTGGGTTGTGAGAAGCTTTCTTGAACGACCCTTTTGGGATGCGTGTCATTGTTTTTCCCAAAGTCTTCTCAATTTGGAGAGGAAGATATGGGATTTCATCTTCTTTGACCTTCTCAGAAGTGCTTGGTTTACTGTATTCATGCACTCTAGTCGATATAAAAGCATCACCTTTCATCATATACACATTCACGGGTGTCGGATTATTAGAAGATGGAGGGGGTCCTTGATTTCCCCCTTCTGCGCTTGTAGAGGCTAGGGTTAGGTATTTCCCATGCTAAAATGGATTGGTTAACACGACAGGTTGTTGCTGTGTCACAAACTTTTGGGCCTCTACCAACCAAGGACAATGGTGGGTCAGGTGGTCTTCCGTGCACAGGTTGCACGGAATTCCGTTTCTCAGTGTTTCCCCCGCCAACATTATTAGTGGGTTTCTTATCCCCCTTGCCCTTCTTTCATTGTTTTTTCTTTCCATCAAGCTGTTGGGTGGCCTTTGGATTTGTTGATTGCACTGTGTGTACATTCGACGTTTGGGTAGGGGGAGCAACCAAAATAGTAGTTTGGCTGGCCGCTGTGTGTTGTATAAAAAATTATTGCAATTGCTTCGTCAGTTGTTCAACAGGCTTTGTTTGTGCTGAACCAACAATACCATCGACATGTGGTCCAACTCTCTGTCTGGTTTTATCAAGTATTGAGCGTGGCGCATCTGGAAAGATCTCGTATAATAAACCAGACTGAGAGTAGATTAGCTCAAGCTGTTGAGCTCTCATGATGGCATCTTCTTCGGAAAACACTCCCGATGTCGTGACGTCTTTGGATAAATGTGGGACCAAAGACTTAAGGAACCACTCGAGAAGGAATGCGGGTGGGACTGGCACCTTAATTAAACTCTGCCAGCGTCTCCATTCTCAGATGTGATCAGAGATATGGTCTACTTTTGTCTGTTCGAAATTGGCCAACAATTTTGTGCCAGCGTCATATCTCACAGGTAATTGGAAATGGTTTAGGAAAGCCATTGCCAATTCACCGAAGGAAGAGTATCTTGAGTGTTCGAGCTCAATGTACCATTTCGCGGCACTCCCAATGAGAGTACGTTGAAACAATCACAACTGTATAGAGTTGTATTTCAACAAGTTAGACGAGCACCAAAGATGGAAGGTGGTCACATGATCTCTTGGATATCCATTAGGCTTGGATTCGAACTTTGGTATGTCCTAAGGCAACTTCGTCGGCATAGGGGGCCAACGCAGATCGTGACAGATAGGGTCATTCAACAACCTTGTTAAGTCTGGAAAATGCAAGGTTGCCAAGAAAGGCAGTTTGGGTTATTGGTGATAACGATGGAAAAAGGGGCCTGGAGTTTGACTGGCACCAGGTTGCCAGGAAAAGTTGGGTTGCTGGCCAGGGTTCTGGTAAAAACCATGGCCATGACCAACGTACGGATTCTGCATGTGAGGAGACATCATCGATTGGTTCCCAAAATAGGACGTATATGGTTGGGCGTGCAATACATTCGGAGGACTTTGGGAAGGGTTGCCCCATGCCAATCCCATGGGCATAGGCATAGTACCTTGTTCGGGGTTCCATTGGTTGTGAAAATAATTTCTCCAGATCGACATTCCTGATGAGGAAACTGATCCTTGCCAAGAATTCCAAGGTCCTGATGCGGAAGAAGTTCCTGGGTTTTCCCCCTATGCAGGAATAGTACCCTGCATAAGATTAGGTTGGCCATAACCGGGGTTGCCCCCGGTCGAGAAAGAAGTAGACGAGAAAGTGTTGTTACCAAATGCATCGAACAAAGAAAACGGTGTCGACCCTACCATCATATTATGAGAAGGTGGTCCTTGACTCCCTACTCCAATTGAACTATGGTGTGTGTTTGGCCTGGAAGATTGCTAGTGGGTACCGCCGAGTCAAGGGGATGAAGGAGGTATATGACCTCCCCCATAAGGGAAAGCATTAAAAGGAGCTGAAGTGCCCCCCATGGGTCCTTGTAGAGGAGTGTTAGAGCTCCCTGCCCCTAGACCTAAAGTCTACACAGGGGAGTAGGATAGTACAAGACTTGTACCTGAGATAGGCATCCCGTATGAGAACAGAGGGCCTATCGCACTCTGTGTGAAAGGATCATTGGTCATCGCCAAAGACGGGATCATACCACTGCTCGAGGTAGAGGCAGTCGAGACAGTGGTGGCTCGAACTGGCGATGGTGGGGTAGGAGGTGGAACACCCCCTGTGACGACAACTGTGGCGGGAATATCAGGATTCCCAGAAGAAGAGACATGATTTGCCTCCATGACCATCCACTTTAAAGGTGTTGAAAGGTCCTTTAACGAAGGTTGGTCATATGTGATTTCCAGTGACTTGGTCGCTTCAAAAGACCCTTGTTGGTCTAGATTTCGCCTTAGCGGTGGCAAGGGTGGCTTCAGTGCAACCAATGGGAGGCCAAGAAGCCTTCGTGACCGGCGGAGCTCATGATCCTCCACTGTGTGAGAAGATCAAAGACACACTAGGGCTTTCTATTCATTCAAAAACAACACACACTAGGAAAATCCCTATAAGATAAAACAAGCAAATACTAAAATAGTTGGAAGAATAGTTACAATAACCAACACTAGAGAAACTTACCAGTGCAAGTGCAAATCGAACACGGAAGCACCCTCCAGGTATACTCTACAAAGCGTGGCTTGATGTCTGTCCTAAGTACCGTGGTATTCCCCCGCAGTCACCTGTGTATGTCTCTAAAAAATATAGGCAACTAGGTTGCCAGTGCGCGAACAGTCACCAGGAGGGTACAGTCGACGGTCGGGTAGACCAAAATGAGCAAGGTATCGAGCCCAAAACCTATCAAGGGTATCGAAGGCAAGTGGTCTGGAAGACAACTGAGGACCTCGAATGGATTCAAGACCCACGAATCTCCATGGAAAATGCAATCGACGGAATCCCAAGACAAGCCCTCTATATGTGTTCTCCTCTACGATTGGTCCAGCTTTGGAGGGGTTATCTCCGCTACCTTTCCGCATGCGACCTCGTGTTTATCCCCTGTGTTAGAGGGGGGTCCCAGATAACTTTCACTATACTAGACTTGGACACTCCCTAACTCAGACTCCAATGTTTGATTTAATGGCCTTGAAGAATTTCCTCTCCAACCTAATTCAAGGCCCTAACCCTAAACTAGTTGGTTGACCCTACAAACATAAAAAGTCTAATGAATTTTAGATTTAACGTTAATTTTTATGGCTTGTCTTAATTCAAAGGTTATGAAAGTGAAACTAGTGATGTTTGAAAGATGAAAAACAAATAAACAGAAAGCTGGAAACAAAATAACTTCTTCTTGAAAACAACTTTTCAAACTAAAAAGAAAATTCTAAGATCTTTAAACAACAAACTCAAAGAAGGATTTCACTCAACTATGAGCTACTTATGATCTAAGTAAACTGTCAAGAACTTATGAAAGCAAAGACTTTTTCTAGTTACTAATGCAAACCAACACTATTTAACCAAACAAAGAAATAAAAGATTTTTTATTTTTATTTGAATGCTCACAAAGCAAAAAAGGAAAAATATCAACAAATAAAGACCAAGAAAACCTCTGGCCTAAGCGCAGGTCGCAAAGAGTCACTTTAAAAATAACACACAAGCAAATTAAAAATGGACTCTCACACTTGTCTAAAAACCCTATGAAAAGCAAATTTTGAAGAAAACTTCTTAATGAAAAAAAAAGAAAGCTATTGCTGTGATCAAACCTAAGTTACTGACCGCTATGACAGAGACCCAAAAATGTGAGAGGTATAACTCTTGTCAAAGGAAAGGATGCTTCCCTTACCTTAAACAAGAATTTTTTTCACAGGCACACTGCTAACAGTTCAACAACAAGCGTATGCACATGAGCTATGTAAAGTCAGGGCGAGTGTACACACGTACAAGCCTTATACAGACCACGTGTATCTATGAAACTCTAGGACAAATGAAAATCTAAGCAATCAAGCCCAGGCAGAGACTACTGGTACTGAGAACCAGGATCTCTTGAAGACTCAGACACTTACTTTAATAGAAGAAACAAAAAGAAAACAATTCAACGAAAACTTCATAGAACAAACCAATCTGAGGTGAAACCTAAGCTATAGACTGCAAACAACAAAGACTAGAAAGAGTTCTAGAAAACCCTTGAGAAGGATTATTTCTAACAGGGGAGAGGATGACTGCCTCTCTAAAAGAAATTTTCTGGAATCATACATGCGACTGACACTTCCTCAACTAGCATGTACACGCAGGCTGTGGGAAGGTAGGTCATGGGTACACATGTTCATACCTTATACAGGCTGCGTGTACTTCTGTGGGTATAAAAAAATGCAGTCAAGCAAAGAAATAGAGATAACTGGTATGGAAGACCAAAAACTCTGCAAGCTCAAACTTTTGCAGAAACTTTAAAAACAAGGAATGAAACCAGTTTTTAAAAATACCCAAGAAAAAACATTCCCAGAAACCCTAGAGATCCCCAGTATGGTTGCCAATTCTATTGTGGGTGGGAAACCCCTCATACGGACTAGAACTAAGGGTTTTATCATGCATGTAGAAATGACCTAAAGATTCTTACTTTTTACCATCATCCCATGCCTAAACCCCCATTACTCATATGTAAATACAAGGCTCAAGAGATTAAGTTGACATACCTTATTTTTCTTGTTTGATGTCGATCCCTTTTCACGCTTGGTCATTCTTTGACCGCAAATCTCCTCCCAATGTTGACCTGCATTCACTAAAGACAAACAAATAACTCCACATGCATTTGATCTATGAACTAACGGGTTAGAGATTTAATCAATCATACAATCAATATTCCAATAATGATAATCTCATATGGCAGGATGGGAAAAATGGGAAAAAGAATTCTATTATTAACTTCGCAATGATACCTTACAATGATAAAGTCGGCTACTGCTCCTCGATCCTGGTCCTAGGCTCTTCTTCCACTGTCTTCCAACTGCTTTTCTCTATACTTCTCTTTGCACAAGGATGGATAAAGGTTGGGACAAAGGAAATGCTTAATCGGGTATAGTTTCTTTACTTTGATTCTCCTCTTTTCAAATGGGACCCCTAACCCTTCTTTTATAGGCTAGAAGAGGCTAGGTATTTGGTCGAGTGACCGACCATGCATGGCCGAAAGGTTTAGTTAACTTACCTAAAGCTGTGTGTTCCGTCAACAACTTTCCTTTTTCTGTGCTTTTGTAGGTACATGCGGGCTATCTTGGGTCAACTAGCATGTACACGCGTGCAGTAATGAAGCAGGGCATGTGAGGCTTTATAAAAGGGGTTTTTAAGAAGAGTTGTTCAGTAGTGTTTTGGCAAAGAAGGAATTTGATATGGCATGAGGCCAGGTAAGCATGTCTGGTGCAAATTAGGGTTATAACATTCCCCAAATACATCACTAAACCAATAATATGTTTGTACAGAGTAGCATCAACCATTTCTGACGAGGTATCTACTAGGAGTTTCAACTTCGTTTCCATGGGTGTGTATATGGATTTACATTTCAACATGTCAAAACTCTTCATTTTAACTGCATACTTCCCTTGGTTAAGGAAGATATTCTATGTGCTCTGCCAAACTTCAAGACCTAAGAGATAATCCATTTAAGTCTCCCATCAAACTCTGTAGCGAGGTTCTTCTGCAATATGTGATGAGATTTTCTTCATCTTTTCAAGAATACATCATCTACATATAGTAGTAACATCACTGGCTGATCATTCATAAACTTGAGATAAAGGTTAGAATCAACTTTACTCTTGGTAAATCCCAAACCTGTCAGGACACTGTGAACTCTATCATATCAAGCACTAGGAGCTTGCTTCAACACGTACATATCCTTCTTCAACTGGCAGACACGAGTCTTTCAATATTCAACTCAATTTTTATCGTTACATTGTACCAATCTGGTACACTTTCTCAGCTGCAGCTCAATCTGCACAATCATGTGCTAGCTCTATGTTCTTTTTGCAAAGCACTTATTTTGTCTCACTGTCTGGGAGTATGTCCTCTACTCTCTCTGCAACAATTTCATCTAAAACTGAGTGTGGCTCAATAAATGATACTGAAGATAGATCTTCTTATTTCATGGAGGTAACGCTATATTTTATTGTAGTCATGTCTCCATGACCCAACTAATGTTCTGCACCAACTGCCACTCAATTTTAAATATGGGGATTTCTCCCCCTGCATCTCATACTATATATGAATCATGTTTTTTTTGGTTGTATTCATGAATACTAGAACTATTTATTCAATTGTTGGAGTAAGTGTGTCATCATAGTCTTCTCCCTCTTGTCGTGAGAATTCTCTGGACACACATCAGGCTTTGTACATATGCAACATTATTGATATGTATAGATTAATCTTGGAAGTCAATATTGACTTCTCTTCTAGTCTCACGGAAGAATCCATATCCTAATATTTATGTCTGGCTTCCTTATTTGTCACTGAAACAAGGGAATCTTCCAGGAGATTTCATATCTCCTAGGAGTCTCTGAAGCTATGATTTAGTATTATTATGACATCTGTCTCCCAGTCCTGGGAGATGTCTCTTCATCTGATCCTTTCTGAGATTAGGCTTACTCTCAATTTATTCTGAGTCTACAAGGACTTCATCATCTCTTACATGGTATACTTGGTGTTGAATACCAAGTCTAAATATGAAAAACTGATTCAGGCTTCAAATGAGTTTTGCTTCCCGTCAAGGTGGCTTCATTAACCTTTGAGCAATTTTGCTGTGAGTTCTTGTTCTAATATTCGGTCATTTTTGGAGCCTTCTGCTCCTTTCAATCAATATTCATATGAGATACTATGAATCTCAAAAGATAGCTTATTCTTTATCTTCTTTGGTACATGAGTTTATATGGTAATGTACATAATCTGCTTCATGTCTCATCTAATGTGTTTCCTTCTGCAACCTTCACTATAGCTTCCTCAGGGTTATCACCTGTGACCTTAAACAAGGTAAAAAAAACAACAAGCAAGAGTGATATCCTTTTGATAATAGTAGATAAAAAAATAGCACGAATAATAATCACAGTAGCTCCTTTAGAGCTATCACTTGTGGAATGTTTGAAGCAAAGATCAAAAGTAAGAAATATAATATGAAATGAGGTCAACACTCGTATAGTGTTTTGATCAAACATTCCTCCATGACAACCTGGAACTAACACAAGAGGTTTCTCCTAGAGGAGATGTTAGTTGTATTAGGCAAATGATTACATTAATCATTTATCTCAATATGCTCACATGCTACCAAGTATAACACTTTTCAAGGACTTTTATCTCAACTATAGTGTTTACTTGTAAAGGGGTAGTAATCAACTTGTCATGTGCAACTTTGAATCTTATCAACTTAATTAATCAAACCTGGAACCTGGAGCCTTGTCCTCAAGAATGAGCGTGTTTCTTTTCTTCCAAGTCTACTTCACTCAATATGACGAGTGCTTTCTTCAACCTATATTCTATACTAAGACAATATGTTATCTTGACAGAAGGTTGGGTTAGAGAATAAACTCTATGATCTCAACTTTAATCCATCTAATACCTTGACTTTAATTTTGACCAAAGGTTAGTATGATGTTCATAGCTTCAACATGCAATCTAGATCAAAATAATGTCATAACAAGTAGATGCATATTAGAATAATCAAACCTGGGTTGCATTATTTCTCTGAATGTGTTGGATCTTGAGATACTTCTATATATTATGGCAAGAGATCCCTTCTTCTGCAAATACCCTTTAAATATTAACAATTTAAACTTATGTGAGTACATACCTCTGATAGCATTTGCAGGTAGTGGCACCATCTGGTAGCCGTGGTAACTCTTCAAAACTTCAAGGGTGATTGAAACTGGTACTATGGTTGATACTTCAACTGCTACTACAACTGATTCTGAGAATGCAATTGCAACTGCAACTTAGGGTTTTACGAGGAAACCCTAATTTTTCAAAGTTCAAATTTTGAAATTCTGATCCACGGGATAGATGCGTTGAGCTGAGGTGAGTAAGCTGGTGCAGTCAAATTTTAGAAAATCCAACTTTTACCCCTTAAAACTTGATCAATGGATTTCTGGACTGGTGCCTCTAGTTTTTTGGTACTTCTGGTACTCTGGTTTTCTGGTACTTTTGGTACTTTGTGAAAACTAGGGTTTCACTTTCCAGGATATCTACCCACTAAAAATGTGCACTGAATGTGCCAAAGAATTCCTTAGGTTAGGGCACACTTTTCTAGATGGTTTTGAGGCTAAAAATATTCTTCAATAAAAAGCCCTAATTTTCATGTACGACAACAGTGACATTTTTATTCTTCTTGTGAAATATGCTCTCTTCATCTTAGCTCTGATATCATGTTAAGGTTTAAGCTATTATTAGGTTTCTTTTAAATTTACTAGATAACCATAGCATAGATAGGATCAATGAGAAATACACAATCACAAGAGACACATCATTTATCTTGGGAAACCCTCATGGGGGAGAAAACCCAACAAAAACTTCCTTAATATAGATATCCAATACAATGCCAAGAGAATAAACCAAACAATATAGAAAGTCGTCTCCCAAGTATGTGCCTCTCTCTCTCTTCCTTCTTCTCCAACTACAGCTCCAAACTTTCACTTTGATGGATAAGTGAGTGAGTGAACAAATGAGGTGTTGGCCTCTCTTATTTATACAATCTGGCAGGTGTTGAACTGAGGTTTCTTTTCACTAGCAGGGTCAACTTCTCATTTTCTGGGTGGTTATAACCACTTTAATATATTCTAGGGGTGGACTTCTCATTTAGCCTATTACAATTAGGGTTTGACCAATCCCCAAAAGGGGATTTGGTCATTTACAATACCCGACATGATCAATCCACAAAAGGGGATTGATCTAATGAATAATACATCAATAATAAATAGAAT
>ML795785.1:117096-143509 GCA_009831015.1 Picea engelmannii
AGGCCTTCTAGCCATGCAGTCAGACAAGGTTTGATTAAATGGGGAAGAAAGCAGCTATTACACCAGATTATACTTCATACCAACAAGCACAATGGGTTTAATAACCAAAGCAATAACTTATGATTATCAACTAAAACAATCAACCAATGAGATGACAGTCACTGTAGATTGAATGAGCATCAACAAAGAGCTTTCACTCATAAGATATCAGAGAAAGAAAAGAGAAATCTGACAACACAACTGAGGGAAGCTTGAAATTTTTCATATAATAAGAATAAGTCTTTTCTTACAGTAGCAATCTATAGAAAACAAAATCGACCCCTTTAGTGCTCCAAATGTCTTTGGCTTTATAGCCTCTTACAATCAGTTTCAGATCCTAAAACAATGGATCTGATATTCTAAAAATAGAAAGTCAAAACTAATTCATAAAAGATAAGGAGAGCTCCTCAAGATGAGGTCAACCTCTATCTTTTGGTCTTCAAACATTGGTTGAAAGTTGATGAAGTGTAGACTAGCCTTCCAAGGCTCTTTGATCTGTTCCTTTGAAAGTGGAATTCGAATTTGATGATGTATGCCAAAAATCCCTATCATTTTTCCCTTGAAAATCACTAAATCTAGTCAAAAAATGCCCTTTTGACTTTCATCTCCAAGAATGGCCTTCAGTTTTTGATTTGATAACTCATAACCAGCTTATTGAAGAAGGATTCAAACCATTCAAACCCAAAAATTCTTGATCTGGGTGAAAATTTGGCTATTCTGGCCGTGACAGCTTTCAACAGCGCACTTGCCTGAAAAATATGCTCCTGCGCTGTGGAAAGTCGCCACTTTCCACAGCTAACTAGCCATAATTCTGCCTTCTGCGCTGGTGAAAGTGCAAATTTTTTCAAAATCAATTTTCTCGGTCATGGAGAGTCCATTTTGCATGTTTAAATAGTCGATCGACATCTACAAATCCTGAGCTTTCCAATGGTGCTTTCAGATATGCATTTGGAGCTCGGGAATCTAGTCAAATGTTCCCTACAAGATTAGGCATCTTTCCTTTAAAAATGCCGGTGCATTTTTGAGTGCTAACACTGATAACTATTGGAATCCAATCAATCCTCATCTATAATCCTTGTATGCACTCAATTGATGGAAACCAGATACTTGGAAACAACTCCATGCATGTTGATATGTCCTGCTCCTTTCAAACCACATAGAGAATATGTTATCCTTACTCCTGATAATTTACTCTAACAATGCCTGAAGTCTAGACACCTTCCTATAAAGTAGATCTTCCATATGTGGTACCTCATGCTCATACAAGTCCCTGAAAATTCATGCTCATTAAGCATCCCTCAATCTATCTATGTCATTCTGTGCACTGACCACATACCCTAAATAAAAAATCATTGTCGTCGCTATAATGCCCCATGTCTCATCCAACTGTCTCAAGGGATCCTCCTATGTCTTGTTGTATATACTGAGAGCATCAAAGAATATAAATATAAACCTCTACATTTGTACAAAAATTTGGTAAGTGGTAGGTGCATTGGTTAAATCCAAAGGCATGACCAAAAACTCATAAGGATACCTGAGAATAGTCATGTGACTATCTTGCTCACTGACCCTTCCGAGGTGATATTCCAATCAAAGATAAATATTTTAGGAGTGTACCACTCCATTGAACTCATCCCCATGTGATAATGGACTATTGGAATAGTCACCCGAACTCCATGTTACTCCCATACCATGGCATGCCTCCAAAGGCATATCCTCACATAGATAGTCAACCATACTCCCTCCATAATAATAAAAAACACTATCGTTGTTAAGAGTACAACCTCTAGCGTCCATGTACTATTGAAAAAGAGTGGATCGTCCTCCTCTAGACCATCCATGCTTCATCAAGTGAGAGTATGACTCTCCTCTGAACTCCACTGTCTCCCACTATGTATCAGTGTACCCGTCTACATAACACTATGTATCATTGCAAACAACTACAGATCGTTGTATACCACTTCATATCATTATATATCTTGTATGTGTCATTGTTTCAATCACTACACTAGTGTCAATTTAACCTGGATCCCAAATGGATGTGTCCTCATCTATAATATACATGTCCCCACAATCCCTCGACACATATACTTCCTTGTTTGCTGGTCCACAAGGTATATTCTCAACTGTCTCATCAGTGATCATGACTTAGATTCATGGGAACTCTTAGGGTTTGAAAATTTAGTGAAATTTTCAAGGGTGAGTGCATCAAAGGTGATTGTAGCCAAGTAAAAGAGAAAAATTATCAATCATAAAGAAAATAGAGTTAAAATGGTGTTGGGAGAGGATATAGTTCTAGATCAAGTATAGATATGAAAAAGAAAACACTCATAGGAATATTTAAAAAAAAATCTCGATAAAATCCTTCCATATTTGGCTATATAGGGTTTGGAGACCTATTCTTAGGTATATTCTAGTCTTCCATGTCATGGTAAATGGGTGGCTAGCCTTTGGTTTTAGATCAGAGGATGATATAGACAAATTTTTGAGGGCTCATTGGTTCCAGGGTTTATCCATGATGTCTCTGGAGAGGTTGTCATCATATTATGATCCATTAAGGGAGGAAACTAGTTTATAGTCTATCTGGGTCAAAATGTCAATCATACCGTTGGATATCTATAATTACAAGGTCTTAAATTCAATAGGTGATAGTTTAGGAAATTTTGTGGAGGTGGATGATCAATAAAAATATAGACATTCTCAAGATGTGGCTAGGATTTTGATTAATAATGAATTAAATTAGGGCCTACTATATGTCACTTGCATCAAGATAGGTTGGTCATCATCAAATTAGAATTTGGAGTATGTTAGGGTCCCTTTCAAGGGTGTGCTTTACCATGTTTATGGGCATGTAGTAGATGGATTCTCCTTTAATTTTACCAAAGGAGTTTGGAAAGAAAAAATAACCACGGATATGGAGCCTCTAGAGGTAAACAAAAAAAAAGGTAGATATCATTTCAAAGGTATATATTAGAATGTGAAAGTTGGAAAGGGCCCACACAAAAATTTGATGGATAGATAAAAATCCATGACCTTAGAAAAGGGGGTGATAGAAAATTCTCAAGAATATTTTAGAGGGGGAGAGAGATGTTATGAAGAATGTGTTTGTATGGAAATGAAGTGCATATCCTAGTAAGAAAATGTGGTGCAAGAGGCATTACAATATTACTATGATCATTTGCAATTTTCTCCAAATCCGGTTAAGTATTTGTTTGACCTCTATGTTGTTATTAATGTAGTGAGGTATTGTCCTTTAGAAATCCCTAGATAATAATGGACATATATCCAATAAAACCAAAACTAATATGCATGTGAAGGTTTGTTGGGGTGGGAACAAAAGGAAACCTAGTCAAGGATCTTGTCTCTAAGGAGGGAGTCAAAGAAAACATATCTATCTTGAACTGACCCAAATTCACTAGATTCCAATTGACCTCCTTGCAGTACAAAAGAAAAAAATATCTTTAGAGGATGGTAATATAAGTCTAAGGACAAAAAAATATCCTCATAGGTCTAAAAATGGTTTGAATAATGTGGAGGGAGTAGAATTTGAGGGAGGTATCAACATTGATCTAGGTGGAGAGGATGCAAATAGTGGATGGGGGAGAAAATATTTATTATACCATGATCGTGATAGTATTTTTATGATATTCAAATGGGGAAGTAGAAAATGATTTCAAGGGCCCTTAGAGTAGGGAAAGGCCTATGGAAGTGTGTTATAACCCTAATTTTCACCAGACATGCTTACCTGGCATCAGGCCATCTCAGATTCCTTCTTTGCCAAAGAACTGTTGAACAACTCTTCTTAAAAACCTATTTTATAAAGGCCCACGTGCCCTACTCCATTACTGCACGCGTGTACACACTAGCTGACCCAAAACAACCCGCCTGTACCTACAAAAGCACAAAAAAAGGAAATTTGCGATGAAACACACAGCTTTGGGTGAGTTAACTAAACCTTTTGGCCATGCATGTCCGAGGGTTCGAACAAATACCTAGCTTCTTCTAGCCTATAAAAGAAGGGTTAGGGGTCCCAATTGGAAGGAGGAGAATGATAGTAAAGAAACTATACCCGATTGCGCATTTCCTTTGTCCCAACCCTTTAGCCATCCTTGTGCAAAGAGAAAGATAGAGAAAATAAGTTGGAGGACAGTTGAAGAGGAGCCCAGGACCAAGTTCGTGGAGCAGCAGTTGGCTTCATCATTGTAAGTTGATTTGTTGAAGTTAATAATAAAGAAATATTTTTCTCGTCCCACCATATGAGGTTTTCATGGTTTATTGCATACTTGTTTATTGAATCTCTAACCCATTAATCTATATATCAAATGCATGTGGAGTTTGTTGTTTGTTTTGTGTGAATGCAGGTCATCCCTGGGAGGAGAGATGCAATCAAAAAGCGATCAAGCATGAGGAGGGATCGACATCAAATGCCCTAAATAAGGTATGCTTACTTGATCTTCTTAACTATGTGTTTTCTTAAGAATAATGGGGATTAGGTCTAGGACGACAGTAGAAAGTAGAAATCTTTAGGTCTTTTCTGCATGCATAATTAAACTCTAAGTGCTAGTCTGTAGAGGGATTTCCCACTCACAACAGAATAGGCGACCATACTGGGGACTATCTAGGGTTTCTGGAGAATATTTTTTGGGTATTTTTAAGAACTGGTTTCATTTCCTGTTTTTAAAGTTTCTGCAAAAGTCTAAGCTAACAGAGATTCTGGTATTCCATACCAGTTATCTCTGTTTCTTTGCTTGACTGCATTTTTTTTCCTGATACCCACAGAGGTACACGCGGCCTTTATAAGGTATGCACGCATGTACATGTGCCCTGCATTCTCACAACACATGTGTACACGCTATCTGAGGAAGTGTCAGTCGCGTGTATGATTCTAGAAAATTTCTTTTAAAGAGGCAGCCATCCTCTTCCCTGTCAGAATTAGTCCTTCTCAGCATTTTTTTGGAACTCTTTCTAGTATTTGGTGTTTGCAGTCCATAGCTTAGGTTTCACCTTGGATTGGTTTGTTCTATGAAGTTTTCCTTGAATTGTTTTCTTTTTTCTGTTAAAGTGTCTGAGTCTTCAAGATATTCTGGTTCTCAGTACCAGTAGTCTCTGCCTAGGCTGGCTTGCTTGGATTTTCATTTGTCTTAGAGTTTCAGATATACACACGGCCTGTATAAGGCCAACACGCATGTACACGCGCTCTGACTTTACACAGCTCACGTGCACACGCGTGCTGTGGAACTGTCAGCAGTGTGCTTGTAGAGAGATTTTTTGTTGCAGGTGAGGCAATCATCCTTTCTGTTGAAAAGAGTTATACCTCTCAGGTTTGGGTCTCTGTCATAGCGGTCAATAACTTAGGTTTGATCACAACAATAGCTTTCTTTTTTCATTTAGAAGTTTTCCTCAAAATTTTTCTTTTGTAGGGTTTTTAGACAAGTGTGAGAGTCTGATTTTAATTTGCTTGTGTGTGATTTTTAAAGTGACTCTTTGCGATATGCACTTAGGCCAGAAGTTTTCTTGGTTTTGACTTGTTGATATTTTTCCTTTTTTCTTTGTGAGCATTCAAATAAAAAAAAATATTTTATTTCTTTGTTTGGTTAAAAAGTGTTGTTTTTCATTAGTAACCAGGGAAATTTTTTTGCTTTCATAAGTTCTTGATGGTTTACTTAGATCATAAGTAGCTCATAGTTGAGTGAAATTCTTCTTTGAGTTTGTTGTTCAAAGATCTTAGAACAAATTTTAAGTTTGAAAAGTTGTTTAAGAGTTAAGTGAAGTAAAGGTTTTTGTTTTCAACTTTCTATTTAATTTGCTGTTGTCTTTCAAACATCACTAGTTTCACTTTCATAACCTTTGACTTAAAACAAGCCATAAAAATTAATGCTAAATCTAAAATTCATTAGACTTTTTATGTTTGTAGGGTCAACCAACTAGTTTAGGGTTAGGGCCTTGAATTAGGTTGGAGAGGAAACTCTTTAAGGCCATTAAAATCAAACATTGGAGTCTGAGTTAGGGAGTGTCAAAGTCCAGCATCGTGAAAGTTATTCGGGACCCCCCTCTAACACAGGGGATAAACATGAGGTCGCTTGCGGAAAGGTAGCAGAGATAACCCCTCCAAAGCTGGACCAATCATAATGGAGAACACATATAGAGGGCTTGTCTTGGCATTCCATCGATTGCATTTGCCACGGAGCTTCATGGGTCTCGAATCCGTTCGAGGTCCTCAGTTGTCTTCCAGACCACTTTCTTTCGATACCCTTGACATGTTTTGGGCTCGATACCCTACTCATTGTGTTCTACCCGACTTTCGACTGTACCCACCTGGTGACTGTTTGCGCGTTGGCAACCTAGTTGCCTATCTTTTTAGGGACATACATAGGTGACTGCGGGGGTATACCACGATACCTAGGACAGACATCAGGCCACGCTTTGCAGACTATACCTAGAGGGTGCTTCTATGTTCAAGTTTTAGTTGCACCGGTAAGTTTCTCTAGTGTTGGTTGTTGTAACTATTCTTCCAATTAGTTTAGTGTTTGCTTGTTTTATCTTGTAGGGACTTTTTTAGTGTGTGTTGTTTTTTGAATGAATAGACAGCCCTAGAGTGTCTTTGATATTCTCACATAGTAGAGGATCACGAGCTCCGTTGGTCATGAAGGATTTTGGGCCTATCACCGGTTACACTAGAGCCACCCCCACCACCACTAAGGCAAAAGCTAGACCAACAAGGGTCTTTTGAAGCGACCGTGTCACAAGAAATTGTGTCCAACCAACATCTGGAGGAAACGCCCATTTTAGACTTTGGAGTGAAAGCTCTTGGTCCACCTGAAACTCCAACCATTGATCTTTTGACACCCATCATCGTACCAATTCAACCTTACGAGTGCCAGACAGTGTCGCACACAGCAATGGAAACAAATGTTGTCACTCCCTCTGGGAAATCTTCAATTCCCACTACGGTTGTCACCACAGGAGAGTTTCCACCTCCTAACCCACCGTCACCGGTCCGATCCACCATGGTCTCGACCGCCTCTACCTCTCACAGTGGTCTGATCTCATCTATGGCAGTGGCCACAACCCCTTTCACACCAAGTGCGACAGGCCCTCCATTCCCATATGGGATGCCTAGCTCAGGTACAAGTCTTGTACTTTCCTACTCCACTTCACAGACTTTAGGTCTAGGGGTAGGGAGCTCTAATGCTCCTTTGCAAGGCCACATGGGGGGAACTTCATCTCCTTTTAATGCTTTTCCTTACGGGGGAGGTCATATACCTCCTTCGTCCCCTTCACACAGTGGCACGCATCAACAATCCGCCAGGCCACCTGCACCCCATAGTTTATTTGGAGCAGGGAATCAAGGACCTCCTTCACATAATATGTCAGTAGGTTTGACACCATTTTGTTTGTTCAATGCATTTGCTAACAACGCCTTCTCGTCAGTTTCTTTCCTGACTGGGGGCAACCCCAGTTTCAGACAACATATTCCTATGCATGGTACTATTCCTGCACAGGGGGCAAACCCAGGAACTTCTTCTGCATCAAGACCTTGGAATTCTTGGTAGGGATCCATTCCCTCGTCAGGAATGCCGATCTGGGGAAATTCTTTCCATAATAAATGGAACCCCGGACAAGGTACTATGCCTATCCCCATGGGATCGACATTGGGCAACCCTTCCCAAAGTTCTCCGAATGTAATGCATGCCCATCCATCTACGTCCTATTTTGGGAATCAGCCGATGATGTCTCCGCACATGCAAAATCTGTACGTTGGTCATGGCCATGGTTTTTACTAGAACCCAAGCCAACATCCAAACTTTTCCTGGCAACCTGGTGCCAGTCAAACTCCAGGTCCCTTTTTCCCAGGTTATCACCAACAACCCAAACTACCTTTCCTAGCAACCTTGCATTTGCCAGACTTGACAAGGTTGTTGAATGACCCTATCTGTCACAATCTGCATTGGCCCCCTATGCCGATGAAGTTGCCTTCAGACATACCAAAGTTCGAAGCCAAGACGAACAAAGATCCAGGCGATCATGTGACTACCTTTCACCTTTTGTGCTCATCTAACTCGTTGAAAGACGACTCCGTACAATTGCGATTATTTCAACATACTCTCATTGGGAATGCCAGAAAATGGTACATTGAGCTCTACTGCTCAAGATACTCTTCCTAAACCATTTCCAATTACCTGTAAGATACAATGCTGGCACAGAATTGATGGCCAATTTCATAGAGACAAAAGCGAACAATATCTCTGATCACATCCAAGAATGGAGATGCCGGAAGAGCTTAATTAAGGTGCCAGTCCCACCAGCATTCTTTCTCGAGTGGTTCCTTAAGTCTTTGGTCCCATAGTTATCCAAAGACGTTGCGACATCAGGAGTGTTTTCCAAAGAAGACGCCATCATGAGAGCTCAACAACTTGATCTCATCTATTCTCAGTCTGGTTTATTATACGAGATCTTTCCAGATGTGCCATGCTCAATAATTGATAAAACCAAACAGAGAGTTGGACCACATGCCGATGGTATTGTTGGTTCAGCACAAACAAATCCCGCTGAGCAATTGATGAAGAAATTGTAGCAATTGTCTATACAACACACAACGGCCAACCAAACTACTGTTTTGGCTGCTCCCCCTACTAAAACGTCGGATGTACACATAGTGCAATCGACAAATCCAAAGGCCACCCAACAGCCTGAAGGAAAGAAAAAACAACGAAAGAAGGGTAAGGGGGATACAAAACCCACTGATAATGCTGGCGGGGACAACACTGAAAAACGGAAGGTGAGATATCCATGCAACCTGTGTGTGGAAGACCACCCGATCCACCAATGTCCTCGGCTTGCAGAGGCCCAAAAGTTTGTGACACGACAACAACCTACTATGTTAACCAATACATTTCAACATGGGAAGAACATAACCCAAGCCTCTATAAGCGTGGAAGGGGGCAGTCAAGGACCCTCTCCATCTTCGAACAATTCCACATCCATTTATGTATATATGATGAAGGGTGATGCTTTTATATCGACTAGAGCGCATGACTACAGTAAACCAAGAACTTCTGAGAAGGGCAAAGAAGTCGAACTCCCATCGCTTCCTCTACAGATTAAGAAGACTTTGGGCAAAACAATGACACGCATCCCAAAAGGTGCGTTCAAAAAGGCTTCTCACAACCCAAATGCAAGGGCCGCCTAGAACTATTCTGTGGTGGAGGATTTGTCTCAAACCCCTTGTGCGATGTCCGCTTTGGAGGTCCTCCAAAGCTGCCCTTCCTAGAGGAAAGCTTTGTTAACCTATTTAGGATCTACCGAGACTTGTAATCCGGGTACCATCATGCTAAATACAACTGACTTAAAACCTCGTCTGCCTTACAACATAGCATTTCAGATAGTAGTGTCTCACCCCATGAAAACTTTTACTCGAAATATTTTCCGCACGATGGTTGATGAGGGCACTTCGACATGCATTATGTCGTTGGCATGTTTGAAGGCCATTGGCCAGCCCATTTTGTCTTCATCGCCTACTCTTCTCACTGCTTTCAACAGTCGTTCATTCCGACCACATGGTATCATTCCCTCTTTCCCCGTGTAGTTAGGAGGAAATACCGTGTGTGTCGAGGTAGAAGTAGTCGCCAGATCCCTCGAATACAATCTCTTGTTAGGAAGGAGTTGGACTTATGCCATGCAAGCAATGGTTGCTACAGTTTTTCGGGTCTTGTTGTTTCCACAGGAGGACTAGATTGTGACCATTGATCAATTGTCTTTCTCCATACCTGACCCTTCATTGGGGGTGTCCGCGGTCCCGATGATTGATAATCCTCAACCAAGTGTAGTCAACATAGGGGTTGGTTTGTGCCCATCTTTGATGGGTACCTTCGATTACCCAGCCCTCAAGGTGATGTCAAGTTCATATCCGACCACCATAAGGTTGAGATTCTCCAAGTTTCTTTGTTTCACATGACTTACTTCACCGATCCATGGATACTTCCTTCCCCATCAACCACGGTGGAGGGGACAGGGCACCCGGGCATGTCCATGCCCTTGTTCGTAGCTGAAGTAGCGTACTCTTTAGTCCAGGAAGCTTCAACCAACATAGATCCAACTCCTGCGCATGAGTTAGATCTGTTTCTAGAGCCTATTTTGGCTCAAGGTTCTCTCACTGACACTGATTTGTTAGACTTAGTCTTTCCCTTTGACGAAGTAGTAATTGAAGCAATGACTAGTCCGGACAAACCTTGGGATGATCTTCATCACATATCATA
Organism: Picea engelmannii; assembly: GCA_009831015.1. NCBI lineage: Eukaryota > Viridiplantae > Streptophyta > Pinopsida > Pinales > Pinaceae > Picea > Picea engelmannii. Next base: position 127,392 of record ML795785.1, read on the forward strand.
CTTCCTCCCAGAGTTAAGCAGAATCGAAGCCGAAGAATTCACCTTGACTATGACTGGAGATAGGTCTTGTCCTATTAATCCCTTAGCTACACACGAGATATATGCTGAGGGTAATATGGCAACCATCGTTGAAACCATACCGATCAATATCTCCAGAACCCGTGGCGTTGTGGAGAATATTTTCATCGGAGCTGATTGCTCCCCCGGAGAGATTAAAATCTATTGAGATCTATTTAAATAATATCGCAACGTTTTTTCCTGGTCTTACGAGGAAATGCCAGACATTGATCCAAAAATAGTTGAACATGAAATCACAACTTATCCAGATGCCAAGCCTTTTCGGTAGAAGCTTCATGCAGTTAACCCCAGGAAAGAAGCAACCATTAAGGTTGAAGTTGAGAAAATGCTAAAAGTCAGTTTTATATATCCTATCCATTTGACCCAATGGGTGTCAAACCCCGTGTTGGTCAATAAAAAACAAGGCACGATTCGTGTATGTACAGACTTCCGTGATTTGAACAAGGCATGTCCAAAAGATAATTTTCCCAGACCATTCATCGACAAGATAATTGATGAATGTGTGGGTTGCGAGGCCTTCTCTTTCATGGACTGTTTTTCAAGATATAATCAAATACAAATCAAACCCGAAGACCAATACAAAATGACATTCATTTGTCCATGAGGTACATTCGCGTATCGTAATATGCCTTTTGGTCTCAAAACTGTTGGAGCAACCTTTCAGTGGGCCATGTCTTTTGCTTTCCATGACCTCAAGCATATAGTTGAGGCCTATTTATATGATTTATCATCTCAATCTCACAAGATAATGGATCATCCCACACACCTTCGACTTATCTTTGAGCATTGTTGCTACTTCCGGATTCACTTGAATCCAAACAAGTGCAGATTTTGCGTAACATCAGGATGTTTGTTAGGTTTCATAGTATCAACAACAAGGATCATGGTCGATCCTCTCAAGGTTGAGGCAATAATTCAGTTGCCTCCCCCACGCACAATCCTTCAACTTCAGAGTCTACAGGGCAAGGTGAAATTTTTAAGACGTTCCATCACCAACTATGCCGAGATCACAAAGGGATTTATGCGCTTACTGATGAAAGACATTCCTTTTCATTGGGACGATGCCGCCCAACGCTCTTTTGACACATTGAAACATGCCCTCACGAATGACCCTCTTCTTCGGCCACCTAACTATAACAAACATTTCTTATTATACCTGGCTGTAGCAGAGTCAACCATCGGCATGGTCTTAGTTTAGGAGGATGACTTGTTCTCAGAATATGTGATTTATTACCTGAGTTGAGGCCTCGTAGGAACGAAACTCAATTATTCTCATATCGAAAAACTTGTGTTGGAAACAATTCATGCTGTTCAACGGTTCCTTCATTATGTTCTGTTTCGCAAGACGACCGTCATTGCTATCGTGAATCCATTCTAGTACATGTTGACATGATGGGTAATAGGTGGAAAGATCAGTATATGGATAGTCATCCTTTAGGAGTTGGACTTAGATATTGTTTCAGCGAAATCCAAAAAGTCACTGGTCTTTGCAGAACTTATTTCAGAACTTCCGGTTTAGTCAGGTGATGTTGTGCCCAAAGAGTCGCCTATCAGAGGAGATATGGTTTTGATCACATCTTCGGATCCCTGGTATGAAGATATACTTATCTATCTCCAGACTTTGAAGTGCCCCACCTCTGCTTCTTATGATGAGTGTCATCGTATACGCCATCAAGCTAAGAATGATCTCATACTCGATGATACATTGTATCGGAGAGGTGTAAACTTCATCCTGCATCGATGTCTCACTCACGAAGAAGCAGTTATCATGCTTAATGATTGCCATACCAGAGCGTGTGGCAGTCATTTGTCTAGGTTGGAAACAACCCAAAAGATTCTACGAGCAGGTTACTTCTGGCCAACACTAATCAAATATTGTATCGAATCGGTCAAGAAGTGCCACTTGTGCCAGATCTTCTCTCAGAAGATGAGGGCACATCCCGCTCCCATGTTTCCTGTCATCACAGTTGGTCCCTTCACCAAGTGGGGGATTGATTACACTACATGCAACCCTCCTTTAGCCAGGGGGCACTGTTATATCATTATGGTCATAGACTACTTCATGAAGTGGGTCGAAGCTATGTCAACGTTTAAAGATGATGGAGAGACTACAACTCTTTTTTTATTCAACTAGATAATAGCAAGGTTCGACATCCCGAGGGAGATTGTGACTGACTATGGCAGTCATTTTTAGAACCAGATGATGACTGAGTTAACATAAAATCTTGGGTTACGACAAGAACATTCATCACCCTACTACCCCCAAGAAAATGGTCAGGTGGAAGCTATAAATAAATCTCTTAATACCATCCTACAACGAACGATCAACTCAGCCAAGTCAAATTGGCATTTGATGTTATACTCGACATTATGGGCTTACCGAACGTCTATTAAGACTGCAACCGGTTTCTCACCTTTTCAATTCGTTTACGGGATGGAAGCAGTCTTACCTATCGAATGTCAGATCCCGTCCCTAAAGTTGGCAGTACAATTATTGCCAGACACTTCTCCACTTGAAGAACGATTATTATACCTTGAGAGGCTCAATGAGAAGCGTCGTGATGCGGCCTTGGCCAATGAGGCTCACAAACATAAAGTCAAGTGTCAGTATGATAGGTCTGTTTGTCCTCAGATTTTCACTGAAGGCGACCTTGTCCTGGTCTATGACCAAGATAAGGACCCCTGGGGGGCAGGAAAATTCAAACCCATGTGGTTCGAACCTTTCATCATAAAAGAGGTTCTAAAAAAGGGCACTTATCAACTGGTTGAGTTTGAAGGGAATGCTTTGGCAGAGCCTAGAAATGGACTCTACCTCAAGAAGTGTTACTTGTAGGTAGGTCACCATGGGTAATGTTTTGTAACATATGTATAGTCTTTGTACTATTACTTTCTGGTTTCTTTTAGTATTATGGATGTGTCATTTTTTATGTTGTCCTTCATCACTATGGCAGATGTCAAGTGAATTTGAGGTATTCATTGGGTACGCAGATGGTGCTAGCCGTCACACTTGGAGGCTTGCCTCCGCATCTTGGGTAATTTTTTCACCTCGAGGCCAGTTATTATCTTCCAGAGGTATATGCTTAGGTGACACCACACATAATGTCACCAAGTATAGTGTAGTTATTGAGTTGCTTCGTGATTCCTTGTCATTTGGTATCTCTCATCTTCGGGTCTATATCGACGCTCAGCTAGTTGTGTCTCAGTTAAATAGAGTCTATCGTGTTCATGATCTGAATTTACACTAACGATTCCTTAGGGTACGTCTCTTAGAACGAAGCTTTGATTATATTACATATTTTCATGTTCCTAGGAGATTAAACCAAATTACAGATACTCTAGCTAATCAAATTTTAGATTGGCATCTTGCACACATATGAAAGGACATACACATAAACATGTAAATACATTTTTAAAGGCAAAAATGATCCATAAGACACAAAAAAACATTAAAATCCATATATAATATCATAGTCACCAGAGTACATAGGTGGATGCAAGCGCCTCAAAAATATGACCAATAACGAGTCATGGGGATTATGCCCTCAAAAAATATATACAAGTAGTGCTCTTGGCACATGAAAAGTCTAACTAAGGTTTGGGCTTGTGGGCCCTATTGTATTGATCAACAACGTTTGCCAAATGCTGAAACAATCAGACCCACATCCGTGGTGCCCCCACTACATGAGACTGCATAGATGGTGGCAGATCCTCAATCTCTGCCATAGGTACCGTGCGAGTGAGCGCAGTAAAGTTTCGCTCGACTCGTCTCAACACCCTCTCAGCCTCCCCAGCTGGAAGCTCTCCTGTTGCTGTTGGTCCCCTTGCGGAGGTAGGTGCCTATTCCTTGCATAGTCCGCAGGTTGCACTGGTCCCACATCTGCACACAATAAACACATATCTGTCAAATAATCTAGTATAAAAAAATGATATATAACAAAAACAACATAAAAATTACATATNAAAAAGCAATGATGTAAACTTACCCATCTCTCCTCGCTCCTCACCAGGAGGTACTGGTATCTCAGGATCTCTTGAGAAATCAATCCCAACATAAGGGTAATCCTCTATGACTGGGATCTATCGTGACAACCAAGTGAAGAAATCATCTTCAAAGGACTCATTGGTCCTTCCACCACCCTGTCATGGAAGTAACACTGCCCATCTACAAACTGCAGGAAGAGAGGCCTGATGTCCTTGTACCACTACTTGAGGACTGAAGCTCAGAACTCTTTCAAAAAAGAAAGAGCATAGAATGGTCCCAAACCCGAAGTTCCTCTGCGTCCATGGCCGACAATCTGTCAACTGCCTCTTCATACAATCTAGCAACGTGGTGCTCCAGTCAAATATTTGTGCATTTAAGCACCAGACTGCACAGTTCATCTGTGCACGAGACGCCTGATGTAGAGCCGCAGAACCAGTGATTCGCCCAATAAGCAACACAATCGCCTGCAATGATAAGTTAGTAATCTTGCTTATGGGCACCTGTGAGCTCAATCAGTCTGTACCAACCTCACAGTAAAGGCCTATCAATTCTTCTATGTTATGTGGCCCCAAAGGAAATGTCCAGAAGTTGACTGGTTCCCCTCTTCTAGAGAGGCTAGTCAAAAAATATATATCCTTTGTCGTGGGCACCAGTGACTTCCCCTCTAGCATAAACGCCTCTGCATCCGGATGCCAATAATCAACCAAGGCATTCAGTAACCTAGGTTGTGCCTGCATAAAAGGACATAAGAAGAACTTGAGCAGCCCACATTGCATCAAGGCAGCCATAGCATTGGGGTCTTCCCCGACCAACTCACTAACCTCCTCATACTCTCTTTCTCTCCAGTGAACATACATCCTGCAAAACACCAAATTTCAGGAGGGTTAGCCCTTGTTTTTAAAATTTTTTCATTCAATAAGGGGGTCCACGCGGGCTGTAATACTGACAGTCTCATGTACACGCATGTAGTTTTTACTCTTCCTGAATGTACATGCGGCCTGTCCTAAGACAACCCGCGTGGACCTAGGGCTGACCTTTTAAAGGTCGACGCCCCCCCAAAAACTTGGAACCCAAAGAAAAAATAAAGATTTAAATTGCAAGATGAGAGAGTTTGTACTTACTTGGTTTAGATAGATGGTCGTTTCGTCCATTGTAGCTCTCGGAATCACCACTTTTATCCAAGGGTTTTTTTTTCTCCAGAGTCAATTTCCAAATCAGCAATGGTGATAATGAGTTGTCAGCTTCTATTTATAGACTTTTTGGCCTCTTTTTGTCACTTTTTTGGCCCCCCTTATCATTTTCTTTAAACCAAAAACCATTTAGAGTGATTCAGGAGTTGCATTGGAAGGGTATGATCGAGTATCGAGACAATTTTTTGGAGTTTTGGGTAACTTTTGACGGTCCGTGGAAAAATATCAGATGATCAACTTGAGAATATAGGTTAGGTTTCTACCCTGACTTTTGTGTCTCGTTGTCTTTATCCCTTTTCCATAGGATCGATCCCATCAGATTGTGACACGAAACCACCATTGCTACTTTAGAAGTGTCGCGAGTTGGTGGTAGAGCTTACCAAAACATGGATGCCCTAGGTAGATCTTGGTTGCATTATGGTGTCCATGTTGTCTCTAATCACTATAGGCTCGGAAGTCCTTGTTGTTTTTCCTAATTACGAGTTTGAGCCTCATTTGCATGATTCCTTTTCACTCTTGACCTCACGCTCAGGACTCCCAAAAGACATAACGGGTCTTCTTTTAATCCCTTTTCAGACCCTCTAAAAATGAAAAGATTGTCGAGCGATCTTGTGGCCTTTTACGCTCGTTAAACTGAAATTTGAAGTCACGTATGTCCGACAGTAGTTTTCCCCTTTTTCGGTCTAGACGGTCAACTGTACGAACAAAGGTATATGCTAAGGAACTTTAGTTCTCTAGAAGAGTACTCGCAGGTATCATTTTAACCCTTTTTCGGGCCTGAGGGACTAAATTTACGAAAAAGGAACCCCCACGGAGTCCATAGTTAAGCTCTTTTTAGACTCCCTAAAATTGAAAAGATCGTTGAGTGACCTTATTCTTTCACACTCATTAAACTAGTCCAGAATAACATTCCTGACGGAGTCCATAGTTAAGCTTTTTTCAGACTCCTTAAAAATGAAAAAATGGCCGAGTGACCTTGTCTTTATCACACTCGTTAAAATGGTTTTGAATAGATGTCTTGGCAGTGCTAGTTTACCCCCTTTTCAAGCCAACTAGACTACCTTCAAAAAAGGTACCCCAATGGAGTCTCCTTTTATGTTTTTTCAGACTCTCTAAATATGAAAAACCGTCGAGCTTACCTTCTCTGGGCTCGTTAAACTTACATCGAAGGACGTTACCATTGTGTGTTTTGTTAACCGCGTTTGCATACCTACGTCTCTGGTCTAAATGTTGGCTCCATGTTGCTCTCAACTAAACCATATGAAGCATACCTTATACACAAGCCTTGTAGCACTTTGCCTTTGCGTCTTGACACCTTTGGCCCCTGGAGGATTTTTTTTTCCCGCATGTCATTTCTCTGAACATCAGTCTTGTCCTTGTGCCTTGAACTTGTATGTTTGCAACACTTGTTCCTCCTTTGTAACGTAACATTCTTTTATTATCTTTCCAAAAAATCATTGAAAAAGACAAAAAAAAATCAAATATACCCCAAAAAGAGGAAGGGAAAAGTATTTTCTTTATTGGCAGCACAATAAGTTGCCCTTGGATAAATCACATATGTCCATTTGTTCGTCAAACTCTGGGATTTAATACGACCTTAGGAAGCTGTTATCGCTACATAGAGTTGTGTCCTTCTCCGTTTGGTTATTCTTCCAAACATATGGAGAGTTTGCGTTGCCTCCTGCCTCGTAAACTTATGTTAAATGCCATGCTGCACGAGTCTCATCATTTGTCATGCTGTTGTCCAAGGGAATTTTTTTACTAAGCTTGAGTCGGTCCCTCTGCAGTTTGTCTCTTGCCCTCATACCCGACCATCTTGAATGCCCAATCAAGTCTTTGTTCGAAATCAATGAAGCCTTCAGTCTGATCATCAAGATTCTCTAGTCCATGACCGACGAGCCGTCGAAGACCCTTGGGTAGTGAAGTCGTACACTCATATTACACTCCTACCCGAGTTTTGAAGATTTTGAAGTTGTTGCTCGAGCTCTGAAGACCTCATCTCCGGCCATCAGGACTTATCAACTTCTAAGAAGATGGATATTCTACATGTATATCTTTTTGATTTCAAAATGTAGCTCTGTTGTGTATTGTTCATGGCTACACTTTGTATAGTTATATGACATGGATCTACAGTGTATTTGATTGGTAGCCATGATTTTATTTTATCCCAAGCATGGGTATGCCCATCTCGGTGAGACAATTATTATTTTTGCAGACGACGCCTCCCAATTTCTGGTCCCTGGGCTCACTTGTTCAACACATCAGTAAATATTGTTAATGTATTTCGGACATCAGATGCTCTTCTGACCTCAGACATTAGGGGGCATCTGTTATAACCCTAATTTTCACTAGACATGCTTACCTGGCATCAGGCCATCTCAGATTCCTTCTTTGCCAAAGCACTATTGAAAAACTCTTCTTAAAAACCTCTTTTATAAAGTCCCACGTGCCCTACTCCATTACTGCACGTGGTTACATGCTAGCTGACCCAAAATAGCCCGCATGTACCTACAAAATCACGAAAAAAGGAAAGTTGCCGACGGAACACACAACTTTGGGTGAGTTAACTAAACCTTCCGGCCATGCATGGCCGAGGGTTCGACCAAATACCTAGCTTCTTCTAGCCTATAAAAGAAGGGTTAGGTGTCCCATTTGGAAGGAGGAGAATCATAGTAAAGAAACTATACCCGATTTTGCATTCCCTTTGTCCCAACCCTTTAGCCATCCTTGTGCAAAGAGAAAGATAGAGCAAAGAAGTTGGAGGACAGTTGAAGAGGAGCCTATGACCAGGTTCGTGGAGAAACGGTCGGCTTCATCATTGTAAGTTGATTTGTTGAAGTTAATAATAAAGAAATAATTTTCTCGTCCCACCATATGAGATTTTCATGGTTTATTTCATACCTGTTTATTGAATCTCTAACCCATTAATCTATATATCAAGTGCATGTGGAGTTTGTTGTTTGTTTTGTGTGAATGCAGGTCAGCCTTGGGAGGAGAGCTGCTGTCAAAAAGAGATCAAGCATGAGGAAGGATCGACATCAAATTCCTAAAATAAGGTATGCTTACTTGATCTTCTTAACTATGTATTTTCTTAAGAATAATGGGGATTAGGTCTGGGACGACGATAGAAAGTAGAAATCTTTAGGTCTTTTTTGCATGTATAATTAAACACTAAGTGCTAGTCCGTAGAGGGATTTCCCACTCACAACAAAGTGCCAAAAATTATTTTACTATCATTTAATGCTTGGGGGTTGGGAAATTCCTTGTAATATACCCAAGTGGATCTACTGAAAGACCTTTGAAATTTTATGTTTTTGGTTGTGATATTTTTTCAAACAGTTTGCAGGTTTGTCTATTTGAGTTGTGCTAGGATTTTATTTTGTAGTTTTTGTAGAAAGTAAATTATTTACATAAAATCAATGACTGATAACAACAAGATACAAATAGGAACAACACAAGAGAATATCCACCACCTCATATCTGAATTTATTTATTAAATACCTTACCTCAGTACAATATAAGAGAAGATCTGGAAATACATAAGAAGATAGAATATGTGGTTTTATATTCCTCCAAGATACAAATAAGAGAGAGATATGAACTCTCCTGAACCTCCAGTAGCTGCATGCAAATATCTAAATATCAATCTCTTTTCCTTATGCTCACTACATGAACCTTCTGACTGAGTTGCACCCTTCTCTGGCTAGAAATTCCCTTAGAAATTCAACCCCACTGGATATATCCTCCAAACCCAAATAAATGGCTACAAACATATATATATGATGATGAATAACTAATATGAGAATATCCCTTGGTTTTAGATGAAAAAACTGACTACCAATCACAATATCTCAAACCCCCAGTGCGCCCTCCTTTAGGAAATTCGCCCAACTCTGGAAATAAATAAATATGGGTTCTATAAACCCCCAAGAGTGCCAAGAAAATACACTCCAGGTGATCCAAACACAATCCTACCTATATCTCTTTAATATCTCACTCCTAGAAGCCAAATCGAACCCTCCTTGATTGGACAGTGTGCCCCTCTATGCAGAAATCCTCCAACAATTGTGCCCTTATTCACAAGTAATGCAAGAAATGGATCTAAAATAGAATAGAATGGTGAGGGTGGAATATTTCACCACCTTTTCCAAGCTTGTACAAGGAAAGGAGGGATCTTTCACCTATGTGCTCATCTCTAGGGTTTTTCTAGCCAAAACCCTCAAAACACCCAAGCTGCTAGAGCTCAAAGATACAAGTGAAAATGATCATCAACATACCCCTATCTCTCTTTTATACCCCTTTTCACATTTTTACCTTCAAGTTACTTTTAATTCATCTTTAATATTTTCTCATAAAATCACTTTATTAATTTAATGAACCTTTTTACTCTAAAAAGTGATTAATTTTCCTTTAAGACTTCTATGGCCAATCAAAGTCACTATTCATCATCCTATCTTGTAGATATTTTTTCCCGGTTCCAACGAGCTATTAAACTAAGGTATTTGTCCAAGAAATAAGCTCCAAATAGTACATTTAGTGTAATTAATTAAAATATGTCTCATAATATCCCCATTTTACGAGATTCATGGGAATGCAATGAAACCAAGAACAAGTTGTGCGAAGATGATCTTGATGATGAATGATGGTGAATGGACTATCCTGGGGGGCCCCGTATAACTCCCCAATTTTCCCGACATCACTATTATCCTGATTTTACTCTTCTTGTTAGGCTGACATAAAATCATAAGGTCGCCTTTGATTGCAAGGCATGGGAATCCAAAAATGGGAACATTACAGTCCTCCCTTCCCAAATATTGCTTGTCCTCAAGCAATGTCATCACAACCATGTGCTCAACAAGTTAAACAAAAATTGAAACTAAGAGTGATCCTCGAGTCCCAAACCAATCTGAAATACATGGAACACCTACTGTTAGGACCCTACAATGTACCTTTTTGCTACCATTACATCCTTTTTCCACTCACATTTAAACTTATATTATCACCTTACCCTATCTCTCCAAAGGTATATAACGTCTCTTCTCCTTGCTATATGTTTAATTTGTTTTGCATATAATTTTACATTACTCTCGTAATTAATCGTTGATCAGAAATATATAAGTGCTGAATAAGTTCAAATTGCAGATTAGCATTGTTGTTTAAAGACCCGTTGCTGAAACAGTCAAAGCACACAAACCCCGTGGCTGAAACAGTCTGTGGTCTATGATGCTGAAACAACAACTCACACAAGAAGAAGCTATTACACTATCCATGGTCTACGATGCTGAAACAACAACTCACACAAGAAGAAGTTGTTACACTCTCCGTGGTCTACGATGCTGAAACAACAACTCACACAAGAAGAAGATGTTACACTCTCCTTGGTCTACGATGCTGAAACAACAATGAAGATGTTACACTGACCACAACAGCCGCACCTTGAGCCAGAATTAACCACCACTGCTGCGTGAGACCACGTTGCTGAAACAGTCAGAACACAAATCTCGTTGCTGAAACAACCCGTGATTTGTGATGCTGAAACAACATACAACAACAGTAACAAGAAGATAAATAAGGAAGCTGTTATTCCAGCCGCAACAACAACACCTCACTCAACACTTTTTCAACTATTGTAATAGCATTCTGTTACGGGAAACCAGGATATCCTATTCCAGTATAGAGATTTGATCTGACAAAGAATAGGATTCAGAGGTGCACATGTAATTTGATGATCAAATTGTATCGAGGGGATTCTCCTCTTTAAATAAGAGGAAATCATCATTAGAGAGGACCTTCTTTTTAATGAAGAAAGGATTTAGAGAGAAGGACGTGTTTTATTTTAGACATTGTAACATGATACAGTTGACAGATGAATAAAAGTTTGTTCTGAGCACTTCTTTCTAGTTCCTTTCGTTTCAGGGGAATTTTGTGAGAAGGGAGGGCCCACCTTCTTCACAAGATTCACCCATTATCTTTGTAGTGTGTTAGTGTTATTTCTGTTCATGCCTTGATTAATTTCTGTTTTGCTGAAACACTATTTTACTAAACTCTGTTTTGCTGAACACTACTTTACTGAACTCTGTCTTGCTGAAAATCTTCTTTACTGATTGTTACATCATTTTCATATGATTCATGCTTGGGTAACGGTTAATCATTCTAGCTAGAAATCCTGTTTGGTGAATTTATGAAAACGTGATAATCAGGGACAGGTGCTGAAGAATCCTGCTTGGGGAATAGGGTCCCGTTCTCTGTTAAAAGATAGTTAGTCTTCAGTGTATGTCAATAATTTTTTATTAGTAATGAGTTCATGAAGGTGTGCTAATAAAAAATAGGTGCCGAAGATTCCTGCTTAGGGAATAGGGTCCTGTTCTCTGTTAAGAGTTAGTTAGCCTTCAGTGTGTGTCAATCATTTCAATTAGCAATGAGTTCATAAAAGTGAGATGATCGGAAATAGGTGCTGAAGATTCCTGCTTTGGGAATAGGGTCCTGTTCTCTGTTACAAGATAGTCAGTCTTTCCTTTTGCAGTGTCTTGAAGGATTTCTTTCCTAGGTTGTTATTTCTTAATGTAATCCAGGATTCTTTGAACAATTATTTCTTTAAACTTTGAACTCTGCAATAGGTAGGTTGCTTTCTTGTAATTCAAAGTAGAACTTCAGTTTGTTCAAGGCAAAGTGTGATTAATGTAATTTTACTACAACTCTAGATTGATTTTGAGATTGAGCATATACAATGCGTGGTTAGCTTTGAAATAAACAGACTTCCCTGGGTTGACAATTTATGTAGCACTTGATTGTTTAGTTAAATAAGCAATTACAATGACCAACATTTTGGGGCCGTTGCTGGGGAAGGTAATTATAGATTTAAAAAGCACTTATGTTCTTTCGGATATAAAGATTGCATGAGAGGACGCGGAGACCCCAAAGAAACTGACCCTACAGGTGGCAGGGGTAGAGGAAGAGGAGGAAGAAAGACTTATATTGACGAGATTATATCAAAATCTAAATCTGCTGCTCCTCAACGACCAAACTCTCGGAAACCAAAGTCCCAACCTTCCTTTCAAGCAAACTTTGAAATGGGGAAAGAGGTTTGGAGTCCTGAGATAGTCGAGAAACCAACAGGAAACATTGAGGACAGAGAAAGCGCAGCAGGGGAGCAAACAAAAGAAAACATGGATGAGTACAATGAAGAATTGCATCATGAAGAACAACCAGGTCCTGAAAGAGAGGTAAATGATGAAAAATCTTTCTCCACATTATGATTTCCTATTGGCGATCTTCCTAGAGGGGTAGCTCCCATGAAGAACATTCCACTCTCAACACTACCTAACTTTCATGGTTTATCTTCAGAGGATCCTGATGAATTCCTTTTTGAGTTTGACATATTATGCAGAAGTTATGATTACATTTCCAATGCTAAAAAGTTAAAGCTATTTCCAGAAACATTGAAAGGAAATGCACTAAGATGGTTCATGAGTCTTGGAGGCCATGTAATCACAACATGGGATCAAATGAAACAAAAATTCCTACATAAATACTAGGACTATTGTCGAACAAGAGAAAAAAGGGAAGAACTATTTAAGATGATACAGAAAGAGGATGAAAATCTGGAGGACTTTGTAGAAAGACTACAATACAATCTACAAAGATCCAGTCACCCCGATGTAAGTAAAGATATCCTTAAAACGATATTACTAAAAGGAGTAAGGGATGATTATTTATATATGATGAATATGCTTGGAAAAGGGGACATATCTAAAGAATCATATGATGAAATTGTTAACCTATGTAAAAGATGTTCAAGAGGAGCTTCAAGAAATAGATCAAATAGTAGGGATACCACATTTTCAAGAGTCCAAAAATCAGCTAGTGGGGGAGCAACAAGAGATGAAATAGGTAATTTACTTGAAGGTTTTAAAACTGAAATGTTAAGCTCTTTTGCCTCAAAAATTGACACCCTGCAGATTCAAAAGAAGCAAGCAGAAGCAGAAGCAACTATGTCCATCTTTTGTTCTAAATGCAGAGACAAGCACCCACGAAGGGAATGCCCATTGGACAAAAAGCCAATCTACACCATCTGTGATAAAGATCATGAAACTAAACAATGCCCTTCTCTACCAGGAATCAAAGCAACATTACAACCAACTGATGAAGAAGATGAATCTGTCTATCTGTTGACACAGAGAAGGCAATGGAAACCGTGGGGACAAGGTATGAATCTTAATATGACATTTACATCTTCTAATTGTTGGAATAACTATCCTTCTTTCAATCAAATGAATTACCCTCCCTATAATCAAATGCAATACCTAAATCAAATGAATTACCTACCCACGCAACAAACTAACCCACCCTTTGTTGATCCGTCAATGTGGACTCCTTGGCCTCCACAACAACAACAACCCTATTTGAACCAATGGAATCCAAATTGGAGAGGACAACAACCCCTGTTCTCAAATCAATTACCTGAATCATAATTTCTGCAACCACTCTCCTTACCATCAGGTACTCCACCAAACAATCAAATGATGAGACCCCAACTACCTGTACAACCTAACCCTATCCCCAATAATAAAGTTGTGCAGTGCATTGATATTCATAACCGACCTACATTTTCTCTTCTCCCTGCACAATGCAAAGATATTCATTTACGATCTAGGAGAATAGTATAACCCATCATAGCTGATGTTACCTCTTCTGATAAAGAGGAAACAAAAGAGCATGATGTACCTGAAGAGGTACAATCATCCTCTAACACTGCTGCTGAAACAACAAAACCACCATTTCCTGAGCGTTTAGCTTTGACTAAAATTCCTGAGCCACCTGCTTTTAATCTTCTAGGGGAATTAAAAAATCTTTATGTCAAAATCCCTCTATTACAAGCACTCTGAGATGTACCAATTTCTGCCAGGACTATGCAAGACATTTGTGTTAAGAAACTTGGTAGGAAAATTAAGGATCCCCTCACAGTCCATGTCATGGGTGACTTGTCTGCACTAATGTCAGGTAAAGTTCCCCCAGTTAAATATGGTGATCCCGACCACCCTACCGTCTCAGTACAAATTGGAAAAACGATAATCCCTCGAGTCCTGGTAGACTTAGGTGCAACTATCAATATTATGACTCTGGAAACCTCACAACTGTTACAACTGCAGAATGAAATTAGAGACACCCCAACTATCCTAGAATTAGCTGACCGTTCTACAATCAAACCAGAGGGAGTCATTGAAGACCTAATTATCTCAGTGGAATCCTGGAATTATCCAGTTGACTTTGTGGTATTACAACTTAAAACAAAGTTGGGGGGCCACCCTCTAATTTTTGGCAGGCCTTGGCTAGCCACAACAGATGCTTTTATCAGCTGTAGATCAAGTTCAATGACAATTTCCAATGGTTACGAGACTAAACAACTTACCCTCTACCCTCATGCTACACCCTTGATCAATAATGATAATTCTGTATGGGTAGATTTTGATGATCAAATTACTCAACCCATCCTGACTATCGGACAAGCCTTAAGCCTTAAAGATGCCACCGAGGATGAAGTAATTAATAATTTTATCTGTGAACCCTCCTCTGTGACTCCATAAACTCACAACCAACTAGCTGCACTTTTGGAATCAGATAACCAGGAAAACCTTAACTCTAAAAACCCACCTCAAACATCAGCCACCATCTCCTCTAAAAGTATACTAGTAGAAATTCAACCTGGAAAAACACTGAACATAAACCCCAACCTGACAGATGCTGAAACACAACAATTAATGAAGTTACTTCTTGAACATAAAGAAGCATTTTCTTGGGAATATATAGATATGAAAGGAATATCTCTTGAATTATGTACTCATCGTATATATATCAAGGAATATTTTCAACCGATCTACCAACCCCAATGACGAATGAACCCTAAATTAAGAGAAATCCTTAAAGAAGAACTTCAAAAATTGCTCAATGCAGGGTTTATATATCCTATATCAGACAGTGAATAGGTTTCCCCATTGGTAATAGTTCCTAAGAAAAATGGGAAATGGAGAGTATGTGTAGATTATAGAGCCTTAAATAAAGCCACTCAAAAAGATCACTTCCCATTACCATTCATTGATCAGGTGTTAGACAATTTGTCAGGGAAGAAATTTTTCTCCTTTTTAGATGGTTTCAGTGGGTATAATCAGATCAAAATTTCACCCCAGGACCAAGATAAAACCACTTTTACTAGCCCTTGGGGAACCTTTTCTTATAGAGTCCTTCCATTTGGACTATGTAATGCACCAACAACCTTCCAAAGAGCAGTTATAGGAATCTTTTCTGATATGCTTAATGACTCTATGGAAATTTTTATGGATGACTTTACTCCTTATGGTGTTTCTTTTGAGGAAGCACTACAAAACCTTGAGAAAGTGATTAAACGATGTATACAAGCCCACCTCTCCTTAAGTACAGAAAAATGTCACATGATGATGAATGAAGGAATAGTGCTTGGACATTTTATTTCAGCTCAAGGAATCCAGGTGGATCCATCCAAGATACAAGTCATTAAAAATATTCCCATTCCCAAAACCCAAACAGAGGTAAGAATTTTTTTAGGACATGCTGGATACTACAAAAGATTTATCAAATTTTTTTCCAAAATAGCTTCTCCCCTGTTTGTGTTACTAATGAAAAATGTTGAGTTCAAATGGACTAATTCTTGCCAGGAAGCATTTAATACACTTAAACATCAGTTATCTATAGCTCCTATTCTAAGAGGACCTGATTGGACACTTCCCTTTCATATATCCTCTGATGCTTCAGATACTGCAATAGGAGCTGTCTTGGGACAAGAAGAAAATCATCTCCCTTATGCTATTTACTTCATTAGCAAGAATATGACTCCT
>ML795785.1:165195-213557 GCA_009831015.1 Picea engelmannii
TGTTTATACCCCATGAAGTATTTACACCCCAGAAGTATGTACACTCTTCCACGCGGGGGAGTGCAGAGGGGGGTACCCCCTCTGCGGGGTCCGGGGGGGCTATCCCCCCGGCTGGGGGGTCTGGGGGCAAGCGGGCCCCCAACGGGGGTTCAGGGGCGAAGCCCCCGAAGCAAAAACTGCCTTGTAAAAGTATATTGTAATTTCATTGTAAATCTGGACCGTTCATTATAAGGTCGCAGATCTAACGGTAGAGATTATGTTAGGGTTTTTTGCCCTAGAAGGCAACCCTCTTTTATGAGGGAAATGTATTACGACTATGGATGATGGTGAATATTGTATTCTGAGAGAGGAGACTGTGAGAGAAAGAAGAGGAAGTTACAACAAGTTTTGCTGTAGGTTGTATCCCTTCATTTGCTGGATAATAATAAAGGAAGGACCTGGCAATTTCTCTAGTGGACGTAGCCCACATTGGGTGAACCACGTAAATCTGTGTCTCTCTTGTATTGTGTGTCTTCTGTGTTTTGTTTCTGCATTTGTTTTATTTTATTGCCCCGCGGTCCTGTTTTTCTAACATCAACTATGTGACCCATGATCTAGAACTGGCTGCCATAATGCATGCCTTGAAAATGTGGAGGCATTACCTCCTGGGAAGAAAATTTGTACTTATGACAGATCACTGTGGATTGCGATACCTATTTGATCAACCAAAGCTCAATGCTGGACAATATAGGTGGATGGACCTCCTTAGCGAGTTTCATTTCGAAATCAAACACATTAAAGGAAAGGAAAATAGGGTGGCCGATGCCCTTAGCAGAAGTATGAAAACAATTCACCTGGCAGCGGTGAGCACCTATGAGACAGAAGTCAAGGAAAGAATTAGAAACACACAAGAAACAGATCCCTTTGTCCAGACCGTGGCCATGTACCTACAGAAAGAACCCACCGGAGTAAAATATGAAGGCTACCAGATGACCGAAGGAGGTCTGCTCACTTACAGAAATAGACTGTATATTTCAAATTGTGACGACTTGAAGAGGTTCATATTGGATGAACTACATAAAAGACCCTATTCCGGTCATCTAGGATACCATAAAATGATCACTGCCACCAGGAGACAATTTTATTGGCCTGGAATGAAGAAAGACATAGCCGAGTACTTAGCCAAATGGATAGAGTGCCAGTAGGTTAAAGCAGAACATTGACACCCAACAGGATTATTGTAACCTTTACCAATCCCAAAATGGAAATGGGAAACCATCTCCATGGATTTCATCACTGGATTACCAACCTCAACCAAACAGAATGATGCCATTATGGTAGTGGTGGATAAATTGAGCAAGTCTGCTCATTTCATCCCTGTCAAATCAACCTGCAAAGCAATCGATATTTCCTAGGTGTTCATGAAGGATATATTCAGACTGCATGGTATGCCGAAAGAGATCGTGTCTGACAGAGACACGAAATTTACCTCTAACTTTTGGAAATCATTGATGGCTGGTTTAAAGACCAAATTGTTGTTTAGCACCACCTATCACCCTCAAACTGACGGACAGATGGAAAGAGTGAACCAAGTACTTGAAGACATGCTAAGAATGCATGTAATGCATCAACCCAAGAATTGGGAAGACTACCTGCCACTGATAGAATTCGCCTACAACAACGGCTACCAAGTATCCTTAAAGATGAGTCCCTTCAAATTCCTCTATGGTAGATCGTGTAATACTCCAGTCAGCTAGAGTAATCCCGTAAATATGATTTCTTTTAGACCCGACATGTTTAAAGAAATGGAACAGGAGGTGACTCAAATAAAACAAAACCTAAAGGTCGCACAAAACCAACAGAAAATTTATGCCGACCAAAAGAGAACTCCAAGAGAGTTCAAAGCAGGAGATCATGTATATCTTAGAGTTAGGCACATGAAGAGTTCCCTGAAAATGGGAGCTTGTGCCAAGTTGGCACCTCGGTATTGTGGACCCTTTGAGGTTCTAGATAGAGTGGGACCTGTAGCCTATAGGCTAGCACTTCCTCCCATAGTAAAAGAACATAATGTTTTCCATGTTTCATTATTGAAGAAATATGTACATGATGCTAACCATATAATTGACTGGTTTGTGATCCAGGTGGAACCGGAGGGATAATTTCTACCAAAACCCCAATGCATACTGGACAGAAAGGAAACCCTGCTCCGGAACTGAACCATTGCACAGGTCAAGGTGCAGTGGAAACATTTTGGCCCAGATGAGGCTACATGGGAAATGGAGGATGCCATGAAACATACATATATGATTTTGTTTACTTCTGTACATGCATTTTATGTTAATATATAAGAACATCGAGGACAATGTTCCTTTAAGGGGGAGGGAATTGTAACACCTTGTTTCCCCTAGTTTGTAAAAATAACTGGACTGGCTAAGAACTATGGCAAACTTAGAAATGTGAATGTGTGATGTGAATGGACCTTGTGGAAAAGGTCGATGAATGTGAATAATATTATGAATATATATATATATATATATATATATATATATATATTGCAGGAATGCTGAGAGGGGATATGCTGAAAAAGAGACCACGATGGCTGGAGAAAGGCGGTGGAAGGCACCTAGAATGGTGGCATTAACTTCCACCGAGAACAATACCGTATTTGGACTTCACTGGCCCGGAGAACCAAGAGCGGCTCGCTGGCCCCGAATTAAATGTCTCGCAAGATGGTAGGTAGATGGCTCCTCAAGAATTAATGAGGGATGGGGGGGTGAACCACCCATCCGTAGAGATGTCAGGCCTGACTAGTGTGAGGGAAATCGCCCCACATGCAACCTCGCAAGAGGATAAGGCATGAGGGAGAAGTGATTAGGGGCAGACGCGAGGGGAGGAAGAGAACTCTGGAAATATGCAAAGTGAGTGATAACAGAGAAGGGGGAGAGTAACCCTCATTCTTGGTCACTGGAAAACTGAGACATAGTCTCGCAGGATCGTGGTCTCAACTTAGGGGTGGCTAGTGGTAAATCCTATCGGAATCGTTGAGCCTATGGTTGGGTGGAAACGAGCACCCCTCTCAGCAGTTGCACTCACTTCTGGTGTTATTTCTAATAAGTGTTTTACATCTTGCATCTTGAAATTCATATGCTGACATATATGCTCATAAATTGTGAAATTGTGAATGATTACAGTATAAGACTATATGTGCAGTGTTTGGTAAGAAAGGGTAGATGTATGCTTGTAACAGAAAAAAACACGCATGGCTTATGTTGATAGATAAATTTATTTATGTGTAAGTTGAACCAAGTTAGACTTCAAGTCCGTTCTCGGGAATTTGTTTCCTCTTATCTATCTCCAGGAATGCCCCGGAATAGATCTCTCCACAGAGATACCCTTCTTGGAAAATTTTACCAAGAACCTGGAAAAAGGACTTGAATGCGCAAGTCTTAGCAACCCTGCATGAGGAAGAATGATCCTCTTGAAATCCTGAAGTAGCAGCTTAGGGATAAGTACCGATCGACGGATGAGATCCCGTCGGAAGATCTGCGGTCATTCAAGACCGTTAGATTGGCGGAAGAAACAAGGGTGTTACATGCCTTACCCCTTTTCTTTTATCTTCAAGAGTAGCGAGGAAATCGGGACCGTAGATCCCCAAGGACTGTGGGAGTATCTGGACCGTTGGTTTTTCCCCGTCCAGAGAGTAGGGGGAGAGTGCATGATGTGGGACAGATCTGAGTCATCAGATCTTAGCTAGAAAACCCGACAATCGTTGGATATGTTAGGAGATGCATGACGGTTAAGCCCTCATGAACAAGGGCAAAAGTCATGAGAGAGGATTCAATATGAGGGATTCAGATTTCAGGATTCCAGGAGTCCTGATGACAAGAGATCGGGACACTCCATGGTGAAATTCCCGATATAGATTTGGACCATCCATCCATGAAGGACACGTGGCGGAGATCGAGAGTCCATCGGTATTTCGGATACTGGGGATTCGAGTTGACAAAGGATTTGCATCACTGGGGGTCGCAAGTTGCGAAATCATGAAACAATCTAGACCGTCCATCCGTGAAGGACACGTGGCAGAGATCGAGAGTCCATCAGTATTTCATATACCGGGGATTCGAGTTGACAAAGGATTTGCGTCACTAGGGGTCGCAAGTCGTGAAATCGTGAAACAACGAGGACCATCCATCTGAGGGAGGATACGTGGCAGTAATCCAGGATCTTGGGAGAATCCTGAAAGAAATAGCCCATCGAGATTTCGCAAATCGGGAGTTCGAGAGTCTCATTGACAAGAGGTCGGACTCTCATGTTTGATAAGTCCCAAAAATTCGATTGGTGAACTCCCAAAATGTTAGCATATGTTTAAGTCTCGATTAACGAACGAGGTCCTCTCGGAGGATCCAAGGTCTGTAACAACCGTTGGATGTGGGGAAGGAATGTGGATGATAGTTCCTCGACCCCTCTCCGCCTTTGCAAGCAATGCATGAACATGATCCCTTCGGAGGATCCAAGGTCTGTAATGACCATTAGATTTGAGGAAGAGACGCAGGCATTAATGCCACGACCCTTTTTCCCTTGCAAGAGGTGAAGGAATCAGGACCGTAGACCCCATGGTCCATGGAAGTACCTGGACCATACATCTATAGAGTATACGTGGCTGCTAGTAAGGGCTTCAGCGTTTCGGCACTCGGTAAACCAAAGGGAAAGAACCCTTGTCTTCGCGAGTCGCGAAATCCCGATCACTGAAACCCCGAAATGGCGTGAGGTGTGAATGAGATTAAGGAAAGTTGGGATTTGATCGTGACCATTGATCATCCCAAAAATATCATGACTGTTGATCTTGGCTGAAGGTCACTGCCGTCCATCGAAAGGACACGTGGCTGTCGATCGACGTTTCAGCATTTCGACATTCAGGAAACCAAAGGGAAAGAAAATTTGCCTTCGCAAATCACGAAATCCCGGTACCTGAAATCTCGACGTGCTTGGTAATAGAAAAGAGAAGTCCCGAAGGAATATAGACCATCCATCAAAGGAGATGCGTGGTGAGCTGTCAGAGTTCAGGGAAAAGTCCCGAAATCCCGTGGACCGTTGGATCCACACTCCTAAGAGTCGTCGATCTCTTACACGAATTCCCATAACGGAATTCGGGGATTTGAATGACAAAGAGTCTTGGAGTCATTGCATTTCGAACTCCCGAATACCGAAACCCCAAAAGGATCCATACCATTGAATCAGGAGAGGCTTATGACCATCGATCTCCCTTTGGAGGGAAAATTTTCCATTCACTAGCCCTGTCAGGGTTCGACGTTTCGCTGATTCGAGCTTCGGGGTTTGCAGAGTCGAAAGACTCGACGTTCTGGTAGCACTAAGTTGCGAAGTGCGAGGAGACGTCGTACTATTTCAGCCCGTAGTCTTGACCCACAACCACGTGGAGGTGAACATATGAGGAACTAGTGGATGCTAGGCCCCCCGTGAGTAATTTAGGGATATATATCCTCGAGAAATCGAGGAAAATTTTGATTTTCCTAGTGGGTGTGTTACACATACCGAATCACTAGTACTAATCCTAAGATCAAGTGTGGAACCCTCATCGTCATATTCACTGAATTCCACTACACTACTATGTTCATCACCCATATTCACACCATCTAAGGTAATTCCCTAATCTAAAGATGAATCACCCTATGTCAATTCTCCATCGCCCTTAGGTGTATCCACACCCAAATCATCTTGAACCTCATCACAAGGTGAAGATTCTACCTCCTCCTCATGATATGATGTGCTATCCTCATGTATACCACATGTGCTCATGTCATGACCCTTTGATGGTGTCTCTAATGTTGTTATCATGTCATCCTCATTGCACACATCCTCATCATGGATTGGTGTGTTCTCATTCCCAGAGTCAATCTATGGCCCTGTCAATCCTCTAACATGGAATGATGTATCCACTTCCATGACTGACTTGGCTCTACTTTCCTCTTTATTTTTCATAGCTTCCCTAATACTTTGTAACCCTTCATACCATTCTGATGTTATTTTCTCATTCTCTTGATAAGTTTTCCAAATTTGAGAATTTTGCTCTTGAATTTTATCAAGTGTTTTATTCTCTATTGCAAACTTCTTCTTATGTTGTTCTGACATCCACTCATTCAATGCTTCAAATTCATTTTTATTTTTCTCTAATGTTATTTTCAAGTCTTGCACAATTTTTACCCTAATATTTTCTATAATATCCATCCTCAACAATTTATAACAGTTGGACAACTCTCTATTCCAGGAGAAGATTCTATGTACTGAAGATCGCATACATTGTGTACCTATGTCCATTTTTGTTTCTGGTTCCTTAGTCCCTTAATCCTTATTCTTCATGTTGTACCCTCTTATCACCAAAACCCCACATTTTGGGAGGATTCAAATCTCTGATACCACTATAAGATCCCCAAGTGGATCTACTGGAAGACCTTTGAAATTTTGTGTTTTTGGTTGTGATATTTTGTCAAACAGTTTGCAGGTTTGTCTTTTTGAGTTGTGATAGGATTTGATTTTGTAGCTTTTGCAGCAAGTAAATGATTTACATAAAATAAATGACTAATAATAACAAGATAAAAATAGGAATAACATAAGAGAATAGCCACAACAACGCAAATATGAAATTATTTATTAAATAGATGACCTCAATAGCAAGTAAATACTACCGATCACAATATCTCAAACCCCCAATGTGCCCTCCTTTAGGAAATTTGCCCAGCTTTGATAATAAATAAATATGGGTTATATAAACACCCAAGAATTCCAAGAAAATTTTCTCCAGGTAATCCAAACAAAATACTACTCATTTATTGTCAATATCTCACTCCGAGAAGCCGAATCAAACCCTCCTTAATTGGATAGTGTGCCCCTCTATGTAGAAATCCTCCAACAATTGTTCCCTTCTTCACAAGTAATGCAAGAAATGGATTTGAATTGGAATAGAATGGTGAAGGTGGAATATTTCACCACATTGGCCAAGATTGGGCTAGGAAAGGAGGGATCTTTCATCTTTGTGTTGATCTGTAGGGTTTGTCTAGCCCAAACCCTCAAAACACTCAAGATGCTAGAGCTCAAAGATACAAGTGAAAATGATCATCAACATAATGAGAGAATATGAGCCTCTATCTCTCTTTTATACCCCTTTTCACCTTTTTCCCTCCAAGTGACTTTTAATTCATCTTTAATGTTTTTTCATAAAATCACTTTATTAATTTAATGAACTTTTTTCCTCCGAAAAATGATTAATTTTCCTTTATGAATTATCTAGCCACTGAAAGTCACTATTCATCATCCTAACTTGTAGATATTTTCGCCCCAATTCCAACAAGCTATTACACTAAGTTATTTCTCCAAGAAACAAGCTCTAAATAGTACCTTTAATGTAATTAATTAAAATATGCCTCATAATATCCCCATTTTTTGGTAATCGTCAGAATGCAACAGAGCTAAAAACAAGTTGTGTGAAAATGATCCTAATGATGAATGATGGTGAATGGAATAGCTTGGGCCCCATATCACTCCCCAATTTTTTGAGCTCATTGTTATCCTCATTTTACTCCTCTGGTTGGGTTGACATAAAATCACAAGGTCGCCTCTAAATGCAAGGCAGAGGAATCCACAAATGGGAACATTACATGCCTCCAAAAACAATCCCCTTGGTAGATTAGTTTTAGTCTTAAAACTTGATATAGTTTTGTTACAAGATACCATATTTCATCAAGGAATGAAAATAGTAGGGGATTTGTCAAAAGTAATGAAGGATTGGGATTTTTAGTCTATTGATGTTGTTGGAGTCTCTATGGGTTTAATTGCAAGGTAGAAAAAGAGAATGTGAACATTGATTAATTCTAGTATTTTTGTCATGGGAATAAGAGCTAAACTCTACATTTTGAAGTTAGGGAAATTCTATTATGTGATTAAAAATTGCGGCCCTTACGAATATAGGATTTGGTATTCGGAGGAGATAATTTCAAATGATTTTTTGAAACATGAAAGGATAATAATAGGGCAAGATCTAAATTTTAGTACAAAAATGTCTAAAGTATGGGGGGGCTCTATAAGAGTAGACCCCTTAGTAAGTTTTTAAATATGCAAGATTGAGGAAGTAGTATTAATAAATGTGTAACCTTTAAAATTTATGTCAAACTAGAGGAAGAATAGAGTGGGAGCTGATTCGGTATGTACAAGGGTAGACGGGTTTCTAGTAACAAAATCAATCATGGAAGATGATGAAAGAGTAAGGTTTTGGGTGGAAACTATAGGGGAATTTGATTACCTTTCAATTTCACTTCAAATAGGAAAATAATATAGGAAATATCCAGGCCCTTTGAAATTATATCCATCTTTCATTGATGAGGAGGAGTGCAAAGAGTTAGTCAATATTGAGTGGAATCTATGATTGTGAGATGGGAAACAACTAGTTATCGGTTTGATTCAAATTTGAAAAGGATCAAATATGTTATATCTAGTTGGGATTTTAATAGGAAAAAATATCTAGAACATAATATCATTGAAGTCAATATATATATATATATATATATATATATATATATGATCAAGATGAAGAAGGCATCTTGAAAGAGGATTCAAAAGCCAAGTTAAAATTTTTGGAAAATTCCAAGAGGGAATTATTGGTCGAAAAGGAATATCAATGGAGGATGAAAAGAAAAGAAATATAGTTGACTAAAGGGGATGAAATTCCAAAAGTTAGAATTAGTGTGACTACTATGTTTGTATGTATGTAGGGGTGAAAGTAAGATCAGGTGGGTGGAAAGTATCTAACTTATAAGGCACGTGGAGGGGGTTACAATAGTATAGTGGGATCATGAAAGACTGATGGATAGGATTTTTGTCTCAATCTGTTGTAGAAAATAGGACTATATCAAGGAAAGGTTGGAGACATGCTCAATTGAGTTTTTTATGGGTCGATGGGAAGAAATATGGGACATCTACAGACTATGTTATTTCTCTCTTATCCATCTATCCTATGGATTTTCCATTATTATAAAACCACATGAAGAATATTAATATAATTTATGGAATGAAAAATGAGGATGGAAGTACAATGAGAAATTTTAATGAGATTTCTAATATGGGGGTGGCTGATTTTCAACAATTGTATAAGGAGCCTGAGAGGGAAAATATAGAAAAGATAATCAATATTACCTCATGTTTTCCTAGGTTCATGTTATAGCAAGATTTTCCTCACCCCATGCAATTGTGCACAGAGGGCCTTTTTTCCATTTCCTTATGCAGACTTGAAGTCCCTTTTTGCAAATCCCAAAGCTAAAAACATTATTTTTCTAGATATACGTGCCCTGCCTATATTACAGCGTGCGTATACGCAAGTTGCACCACTACAGCCCACGTACATAGTGAAATGTGCCCAAAATTAAAAAATGGTGTCAGGTTTCCATGTCACGTCATGAGATCAATGATCCTTGGTCTTCCATTTACTAGAAACGTTCTAACTCGTCCCTTCAGTTCCACTTGAAAGCTATAAATGGGCCAAATTCGAGCTATGGAAAAAAAAGGAGAAGAATTAAAATTTGAGAGCAAAGTTACTCTGGAGAAAGTATTCACTTCACATTGAGTCTTCATCCCTTTGTCCTTTAAGTTTGAACACATTGTTCAACCCCCAAGCTCTTCCCTTATTGATTGAGAACTCAATTTTCTCTCTTATATGAGCTTGAATTTAGTGGAGGATTGAAGTGGTGGAGGCCCAACTAGAAGGAACTTAGTTTCTCGGTCTTGAACTATGTCGACATGGAAGTTTGTAACTAATTCACTTTTGTTGATTATATTTTAATAGAAATACCATTTTCTCGTCCAATTAATATATCACAAATATTTGAATTATTATTCCATGGGTGTATTTGTTATGAATGTTGATGGATTATTCTATTAAATGTGCTAACAATATATATTATCACCATATGCTTGTGTTGCTTGGTTGTTCAAGACTAGTTGCAGGTATATTTCTTTGGGTCAAGTGCTCAATGGTGGACTTCATTGAACGTCAAGACAATGTAGGCCTCTTATATTGTCTTGTTAGCATATATGTTTATATAGCATACTTGAGATTAGAGTTGATTTTTGCAGTCATTTATGTCTATTGTGGTTTACCCCTAGCCATGGAGATATTTTCCTCATAATAGAATTGGCGAGCATATTGGGGATATAATCTTCTTTTTGGGGTTTGGAGTGTTTTTCTCCTTAGATTTCTCTCGTTCATATTTATTTTCTTGTCATATGATTGCTTGACAGCCTATGTTAACTATGGGTGTGAGTTTTTCAGCCTTCTCCTTAGCCTAGTTGTGTTTTGACACATATACGCGGGTTTTTGCTTGACAGTCACGTACATACGTGTGTTGTACTTCTGCAATTTGCGTACATACATGTTTTTCCCTTGAAAAATCGTGTACATCAACCTTTGTTGCTTGATTGTTGGGTTTGGTGGTTGTTGGGTAGGTTTTGATGATTTTTGAGTCTTCTTGGGTCTCTGTGGTGACTGTTAAGTGTTTGTGGAATGACAGGAAGCATGTCTTTGGTTGAATTTTTGGGCAGTGCCTTTCTCATCATCTTTTCATTTTGATTATCCTTGCACCTTGGGTTGGGTGTTTTGCTCCTTGATATCCTACTTGGGTTGTCTCTATCTACACACAGTAGAGTCTTTATATCAAATTGTTGTTCAATCCTTGCATTTTCTTTCTCTTGTATTGAAAATACAAAAATATTAGGAATTTTGCATTGATTAGGATTTTGATCTCTTGAGTCTTTGTCATTTATCTTAGTGCATGTAAAGATAAATGAATTGCAGAATTGAATTGAAAATTGCATTTTTGAAGCATATCATTTATTGGAAATTGAAGTTAGGACTTTGCATTCTATTCATATTCATTTATTTTACTTGTTGAGTCATAACATCACTAGTTTCACGACTGCACCTTTTGAGTAAGCAAGGCCATTAAAATTAATGTTATAATTTAAAATTGATTAGTAATGATTTTATTTTCTAGGGTGCACAAACTAGCTTAGGATTTAGAGACTTCGAATAGGATTTTGTGAGCAAACTTATTTGAGGCTATTAAATCAACATATGTGTCTGACTAAGGGAGTGGAGAAATCCATTGTATAGTCGGTAATATCAGGAGGCTTTGTTTACACCGGAGTTAAGAACGAGGTCGCGTGAGGTTGGTTGAAGGGATATCCCCTCAATACCTTCTTAACGTCAGAGATATTTCTGGGGATCTTGTCAGTTCCCTTACCTCCATGAGAGGCGGTGCTTTCAAGGTTTCAGGCTTTGCTACCCTGCCCATATGGTGGACCTGACTTATGACTGTTCTCCTGTGAATCGTTTATACCGTGGTTGATTAATTTCTTGACTTAGGTGCCACATAGATTAATTGTAGGGGTTATTCTACAGGTACCCTGGGTTAGATAAGGGTCGCACAACACACAACCTTTATGGAGGATTACCTCTCTAGGGGGATCTGACCGACTAGTTGTTAAGCCCACGAAGACCCTTATAACTGATTTTGTTTCCTCCAATCTCTAGTAGAGGAGTCTCAGGTTGCTCTTGGGAGAGTCATACCTACTTTAGAAAAGGAGGTCCCTTTCAACCACTTTATCATGCTTATGTGCATATTGGCCATTTCATTGTTTTATTGGTGTGCTCTTTGATTATTAGTAGACCTTTGAGATTTTATATTGTGCCTTGAGTTGTCATTATCATGGATAGTGGAGTTCCTATGACTCCCTCCTTTACCGCTACCCCCCCCATGACGTTCACTCATTTCATGGGGATGAATCCATCCACTTTTCCTAATGGTATACAAAATTATGGCACCCATTCCATGCCTTGGGTCTCTAATAATTTTCCTATGGATATGCCAAACATGTCGTCACCCTTTCCATCCTCTCCCTGGCCCACTTATATGAATCCTAGTTTTGGATCCAAGGGCACCATGGCCCCGATGTCTACGTATTCAATTGATATGAGTCACATCCCTCAATAAACTCTCACTGTGGGAGGTTGGGACCTCCCCTCTTACAGATCCAGTCATGGCCATGGTTCTTTAGGAGCTAGTACTCAAATGGGTGGTTATTCTACTTATTACACCCCATCAGTGTATCCTTCTTCAACCATGCCAGATCCTACAAACACTTTTCCCATGGTGGGTCCACATATATCCCCAGTTATTTCATATGGGGGGAATCGGTTTTATGGTTTGGGCTACTCTCTTCACGGAACCCCTTCACATGGGGGAAACATATATCCTCACTTGAGTAATCCTTAGCATACTTTTGTCTCTTTGCAGACATCTTCCTCAGTGATGATGCACGTACAAACCTCTATGGATCAATTAGGTGGAGGATACTATTATTTCGGATAGGGACAGGGTGTAAACCAGGACCCGTCCTGGCCTACAATGTCTCAAAACCAGTCTTTCCCCGGACCTTGGTCTCAAATGCCACAACTCACTACCACTGCTAGTCAAGTCACTGCCAGTCATACTGGAGTTCCATCACCAACCACTGCTAGTCATGTTGGACATTGGTCGACGACCTCTACAAGTCATGTTGAAGACCCGCAACTAGTTGATGCTAGTCATGTTGAGGGCATTGCTCTAGTTTCCATGAGTCATATCGATATCACATCTCCAACATCTATACATCACGTGGGAGATGAACCTCCAACCTCTTCCAGTCATGCTGAGATCATGTCACCAGCCATTGTAAATTACTTTGGGGGCATTCATATGATTGAGAAGCCTAGACGTGTCAGACATAAGTCCAGATTCCTTTGCAGGACTTGTGAAGGAAATCACCTTACTCGTTTGTGTCCTGCTACTGTCGGGATACTGCAAGTGTGGTTCTCACCTAGGGGCCCTTTGTAAGTTTTAAACCTATGAATTAAAGCAATGCATATAGATTCTTAAGAAAAACATAAATTAATCAATGGCTCATACACATAGTACACATAGATTTACATTGGAAACCCTTAACCGGGAGAAAACTAGCCTTCCTTGGTGTCACACCTTTCAACTCTTTATTGTATTAATTTCACCATTCACCATACAATATATACAATATTTTAGGTATTCCGTAGCTACCAAAACCCTAATCCCTTAATCCGATATTAATTTAGAAACCCGCTAAAAATAACAAAATCCGCTAAAATAGCAAAAATTGCCCCAAAAAAATTCTCCAAACGTAGTTGGGATCATCAAACGCAGTTGTCGAATCTGACGTGCACACACACACACATGTAAATAATATAACGCATACCCAACATTCTCCCACTTGTTGTTTTCTT
Source organism: Picea engelmannii (assembly GCA_009831015.1). Taxonomy (NCBI): domain Eukaryota; kingdom Viridiplantae; phylum Streptophyta; class Pinopsida; order Pinales; family Pinaceae; genus Picea; species Picea engelmannii. Next base: position 178,532 of record ML795785.1, read on the forward strand.
TGCATACAGGGGTTCACAAGATTATATAGTCAACAATCCAGGGCAACAATGCCCATTGTTACTCTACACCAGGAGAACTTTTCTGTGCTCGCAGACTTTGTCAATGAATTTGCAACATTCTTCAAAGTGTCAAACGTTTCTAGAAACACCTTATTTTCTTCAACCATGTCTCTCACAAAGTGATACTGGACATCAATATGCTTTATCTTCGAATGATAAGTTGGGTTCTTTGCCAGTAAGATTGCACTCTGACTGTCACAATCTAATCTCATTGCTTGTTGTACCAACCCAATACCTGAACACAATCTCTGTAACCATATTGCTTCCTTGATTGCATGAGTGGCTTCCATGTATTCAGCTTTTGTAGTTGAGAGTGCCAATGCAACCTGTCTTTTGCTCATCCAACTGATTGCTCCTCCAAATAGGTTAAACACATACCCACTTGTAGATATTCTGCGATCCAGATCTCTAGCCCAGTCTGCATCAAAAAATCCATGTATGTCCACCACTTTGTCCAATCTTGGTCTTCCTTGGTAGCACAATCCATAACTGGTAGTGCCACGAAGATACCTGAAGACCCTCTTTGTTGTTGTCCAATGCTCCTTCCTTGGTTTTGACATATACCTGCTCAAAACTCCCACTGCATGTGCAATGTCTGGTCTAGTATAGACCATTTCATACATAAAATTGAAAACTGCACTGGCATAAGGAACATGGAACATGTCCTCTTCTTCTTCCCATGTCTTGGGACTCTAATCTGCAGATAACTTTACACCTGTAGGAATAGGAACCTTGATCGGTTTACTTCCATGCATATTAAACCTCTGCAATATCGTCTCAACATATTTTCTCTGATTCAACCAAAGTTTCATGTTTGCACGATCTCTTTTAATCTCCATTCCCATAATGAAGTTAGCATCATTGAGATCCTTCATGTCAAATTTGGAGGATATCTGTGATTTCACCTCCTTGACAACATCCATGTTATTTCCTACCAGCAACATGTCATCAACATACAACACTACATAAATAAATTGATTACCAACATGCTTGGAATATACACAGTGATCATCCATGCTTCTCACAAATCCCAATCCAAGGATGTATGTGTGAAACTTTTGGTACCAAATCGTAGGTGATTGATTCAAACCATATAGTGACTTCTTTAGCTTACAAACCAGCTCTTTCTTTCCCTTCACTACAAAGCCTTTTGGCTGCTTCATGTAGATTTCTTCTTCTATATCCCCATGTAGGAATGTTGTATTCACATCCATCTGTTCCACTTCAATATCAAAAGCAACATAAATAGATAAAAGAAATCTAATAGAAGTTAACTTAGAAACAAGAGAAAAAATCTTACCAAAGTCAATTCCCTCTACCTAGGAATAACCTTTTGCTACTAACCGAGCTTTGTATTTCTCCACTTTTCCTTCTGCATTAAACTTCTTCTTAACAACCATTTTCTACCAATAGATTTTCTTCCAGGTGGAAACTCAAATATATCCCATGCCTCATTCTTATTCAAGGCATCCATTTCTTCAACCATGACCTTCTTCTAGATTTTACTATCCTCTGAATTCACTGCTTCCCTGAAAGTTCTAGGATCATCATTAGTAATAGATAAAGAAAAAGTAGAACAAAAATCAAGTGGACTATACATTTATGGTTGCCTTATTTCCCTCACTGGTCTCCTCAATACTAGGGTATGAGGTTCTTCTTCTTTTGCTTCATCTTCTTCATCTTCTTCAGATTTTGCATCATCCAACTCAAACTCTAGTTTCTCAGGTTCTTCTTGCCTTGATAGGAATTCTTGTTTGGAAGCATCTTTTACCTATCTAACATCTCAACTGCAAACATTCTTCTTAGTTTCTAGGTTCCAAAGATTATAACCTTTCACAACATCTTTATAACCCATATAGATACACTTTTCAGCTTTATTATCCAACTTACTCCTATTTTCCTTTGGAACATGTACTAAGCATCACAACCAAACTCTCTGAGATGTTCAAGAGAGGGTTTCTTACCAGTCCATACCTTGTGTAGAGTTTTATCATCCAACGTTGATGAGGGTGATCGATTGACCAGGTAACATGTTGTACCCACTACCTCTGCCCAGAATTCCTGTCCTAACTTGGCACCACTAAGCATGCTCCTTGGTTTTTTCATCATTGTCATGTCCATCCTTTCTGCAACTCCATTCTCCTGAGGTGTGTATGGAGTAATATTCTTCCTTGCTATACCACACTTCTTAGATAATTCTTCGAATTCATTTCCACAGAATTCTCCACCATTATCTGTCCTCAATACCTTTATTTTCTTCTCTGTCTGATTTTCTACCAGAGCCTTAAACTCTTTAAATTTATCAAATACCTCAGATTTCTTTCTAAGAAAATAAATCCATGTGTTCCTTGAGAAATCATATATGAATGAAACATAATACACAAATTTACATAGTGATGGAACAGAAAAAGGTCCAAACACATCACTATGTATCAACTCTAAGATCCCCTTTGCTCTTGTAGCACCGGATAAATCTTACTCGATTTTTTTTACCATATATGCAATGTTCACAGAAATCAAAATCCATAGTGCAATTAGACATACATTCAACCATACCTTTACCGTGTACTATTCAAAGGCCCTTTTCTCCAATATGCCCTAGTCTTTGATGCCACAACATGGTCTTCTTTCCAGGGACAGTATTGGTCTTTTCTTCTTTATTTGTCTACTCAGGGAAAACAAAAGTTTTACACCCATTAGTATAAGTGCTTCCCAACAACTTGTACATATTTCCACAATGAACTCCCCTCATCAACACCATTTATCCTTGTACCATCTTGCAAGTGCCCTTTCCCAATACATTATCCACTCCTGCATCATCCAAATTTCTTACAGATATTAGGCTCCTGGCTAGTTTTGGAATGTGCAGAACCCCAAGGAGAGTTCTAATCCTTCCATATTTTAGCAACAACTTAACCCTTCCACGTCCCATGATTTTTGTTGTCGAGTCATCTCCTAGGAATACATCACCACCATCATATTTTTCATATTCACAAAACCACACCCTGTGAGGAGTCATATGGTATGACACACCTGAGTCGATAAACCATACATCAAGGTTTGCATGTGTACCTATAGATTCCAGGTAAACATCACCTCCTTCAGTGGAGGATTTGGCCTCTATGGAAGAGGTACTATCAGATCCCTTTGGTTTATCAACCTTCTTAGACATGCAATCTTTCTTATAATGCCATGTTTTACCACACTCCCAACATTTCCTCAAAGATTTTCCTAGAGACTTAGATCTACCTGTAGATTTAGATCTCCCCCGAAGACTTACCAGGATTCTTGTCTTGGGTACAACCTCCTACAAATAAATCATTTGTGCTATGACCATCCATGTTTTTTTTCCTCATCTCTTCAGATAACAAGGATGCAACTACATCCTCGTACTTCAATGTAAATTGAGTGTTACTACCAATTTCTATAACCAGATTATCCCAAGGGTCCAACAAAGAACATAAAAAAGTAATACACTTATCTTCTTCTGTAATTGTAATATTAACATAGACAAGTTGACTTACCAGAGTATTAAAGTCATTTAGATGTTTTGTCATAGAATCTCCATCTTCCATCCTAAGATGATACAACTTCTTTCGAAGAAACAACTTGTTTACTAGGGACTTTGAATGATACAAATTCCCTAACTTATCCCATAATTCCTTGGTTGTAGATTCTCTCGAGACATTCAACAACACCGAATCTTCCAGGCATAGTCGAATATTACTCCTTGATCTTCTGTCCAAATTTTCCCAATCTTCCTTCGACATACCAGTAGGTGGTGTACTAGTAGTTTGTGTACTAGTAGGTTGTGTACCAGTCGACTATGTGCCAGTAGACTGCGTACTAGTAGGTTGTGTACCAAGATCCACAACGATCCATTATTCTTTGTCTTCAAGAAGGTCCTCCATCTTGATCTTCCATAGCTCAATTTTTTTACTGTTGAACTCCTCTATCTCAATTCTAGAAGAGCTTTCCATTCCTCTTTCTACACTCAAATCACCACTGCAAAATTTCCCACTAAACCCAGGTTTATCATAGACCCAAGATAAACTTGATCTATCAAAACTGAGCCAAACCCTCAGCAACAAAGGCATCCCTCTTAAGTCAAAATCGATCTATGATACCACATGTAAGTTTTAAACCTGTGAATCAAAGCAATGCATACATATTCTTAAGAAAAACATAAATTAATCAATTGCTCATACACATAGTACAATACATAAATTAAGAAAAACATAAATTAATAAATTTCACCATTTTCCATACAATACATACAATGTTTTAGGTATTTCATAGCTACCAAAACCCTAATCCCTTAATACGGGATTAATTTAGAAAACCGCTAAAAATAGAAAAATCTGCTAAAATAGAAAAAAAAACGCCCAAAAAAAACAATTTGGGGAGTTGCCCCAAACCCCGTCAGCTCTGGGCTATCACCCAGAGTTGAATGTTGCATATAACTAGGAGGGGGGGCATACCTGGGACCCCCCTAGGAAATCACCTAATGCACACGACACAAAGATCGAAGGAATTTGGGATCATCAGACGCAGTTGTCGAATATGACGTGCCCACACACACACATGCAAAGAATATAACACATACCCAAAACCCTTTGGGTTCTGAGTCATATGTGATTTCCCCACACTATGTTTCTTCTTTGGTTGATACAATGTTCATGCTGATGCAATATTCGACTAGCACCCCTCTTCCTTTAGGGATGATACATCTCTTGACTTTGGTGTCTTGCATCCTGTTCAACCAACGGTCATGTCGATACAATATTCAATCGACACCACTCTCATTTTTTAGGGTGACGCGTCTTTTGGCCTTATTATCACTCATCCTATTCAACCAATGGTTAAATAAGTGATCGTACTGGTGCAATTTCCATTCAATCCAACCTTCCCTTGGAGGGTGATGTGTCCTTCACCCATGTCATTAGCATTTCTAGTACTGCACCTTTTGAACAAGAGAGAATTTTACTCTCCCTTCAATTCCTAGAGAAGTTCCCTTTGATTGGGATGGTCTTGTGGGATATCCAATCCCTCCTCTTATGTCCTTTCAAGTAATATACATTATATGATATATCATAGAGAAGGCCACTTTATCCTCCTTGACTTGGAGAGATTTGGGTTTTCCCAAGTTTGTGTTGACTATTCATAATATGTTGACCCTTCACAGAAGTCCAACACGGGAGCCTTGGCCTCCCCCATGACATGTCACCTAAAAACCTTTCAATGAGTCTGATTTAATCTCTTTTCCGACTCGTCTAAAAAGTGAAAATATTGTCGAGTGAATTTGTCCCTTTCACACTCATTAATTGGAATTGAAAGGTCGTGAGTCTTGGTTAATCTCTTTTCTAACTCGTTTTCAAAAAGTGAAAAGATTGTCGAGTGAGCGTTTCTCTTTCACACTCGTAAATTGGATTTGAAAGGAAATCTATTTTGTACAATTTTATCTCTTTTTCAAACCAAGTAGACTAAGATTACGAAAAAGGAAATTTTTTGGCATTGGGTTGTGATTGCATCGCATGCCCTTGCTTGTAGTATTGAGCCTATTTTTGGTTCTCGATTTGCGTTATAAATCATTTGCCTCAGCAGTTTTGCATCCTAAACCAAGAAGATCCTTGTTTATATCCTTCGCAACTTGACACCCTATACCTAGGAGGAAACATTTCCTCGAGTGTCCATCTCTCACATGAACCTCCTTGCATTGAGCATAGGTACGTTCCATTGCTGGAACTATTTTTTCTTACTTGTGACACTCGTTCCCTGGTCTATATCATAGCATTCAATTGACTATGAAAAAAAAAAAAAAAACATGGGCGAGAAGGGAGTATTATCTTATATTGGCAGTAGTCGTGTCATCTTTGAACAGAGCACAAAATTTTGAGTCCATTTGTCATCATAATTTTGGGTTTAGCATGGCCTTAGGAAGCTGAGCTCGTTACAGAGAGTTTACTTCCTCAACTATTTACTCTTCCAGTCCCTATAGAGAGTTTGATTGATGCCTCCTACATCTCATTGTTTCATCATTGAGTCTATGCTGCCAGAGTCTTCAATATGTCTCATGCTCTTGTTCAAAGGATATCTATCAACCTATGTCGGTAATTCCTCAGAACTCTTGACATTGCATGTCGGCCATACCCCCAGAGTGTCTCAGAATCACATGAAGATGTAGTCCTATTGCGCACCCTAGTCCTACTTTTATCATTGGTAGGTAACCTTGAACCCAACAGTTGACATTTCATCATTGGTCGTTGACTGGGTGGTTTCCCTCATGTTTGATGATAAGACATATATTCACACATTGGGATTTGTGTAGTTTCTTGCATGCCATTAGACTTATTGGTGGTTTTCTCACCTTTTTCAACAGTTTTCCTCATTGGATACTATTCATAGGGTATTTTTTGTGTACTTCTTGCACCTGACACACGCAAAAGACACACAAGGTCGTTGGTTCATGACCATGTTCTTCGTCTGATTTCCTCCAAATCATTAAGCTCCTACTTTGTACCTCATACTGAATGATGAGATATTCCTTAATTCTCTCCTTTCAACTGGTCTCCCTCCATCAAATTCGGCTCATCTATTCTGGAGACAAGACCTGGAGTCCTATGAGTACCTAGAGGCTTGCAGTCATTAGTGGCAGGTTCTCTCACCATCGATAGTTGGGAATACATCAATGTCTCATGATCGATGGATTATTGAAGTGTTCGACCCCGACTCCTTTATTCACACTTGTAAGAATGTACTCGGTGCCTTGATACCTAATTTCATCATTGGTAGGTTGTCTCACATTTTTTAATGGTATACCTCAAATTTCAATGATCGGTAATCAAACAAAGTATCATTGTGTTCGACCTCAACTCCTTTATTCACACGATGTAGACTTGTACCTTTGGTAGATTGTGTAGAATATTTGAAGACATCAGTTTATAGTTGCATCTTTCCCAAGTTTTTGCTACCTTTTCATTGGACCAGTACCTGTGTGACTTCACTGATCATGGGAGATTAGATTGTACTCCATTGTACACAGATATCTTCAAATTGATTTTGAGACTAGTTTCACTGAGCCTTGTTCTTGACTATGACATCCTGTGGCATGTATCCACATTTGTATTTTCATTTCATGGCCATGGACAGTTGTTTGGTATATTTTCACATGGATATGCAATGTAATTGAAATTGGAATCCATGTATGCAAAGTCAGTACAGATTGTAATGAGCAACTAGTTCTTCCATATGGGTCCCTATTACTCCACTTCTGAGTCTTATAATGTATTTCAGCCATCGTAGATACTCCTATGACCTCACACATTAGGGGGCATCTGTTATAGCAAGATTTTCCTCACCCCATGCAATCTTGCATAGAGGGCCTTTTTCCATTTCCCTATGCAAACTTGAAGTCCCTTTTTGCAAATCCCATAGCTAAAAACATGATTTTTCCACATATACATGCCCTGCCTATATTACAACATGTGTATACGCAGGTTTCACCATTACATCCTGCATGCATCGGGAAATGTGCCCAAAATTAAAAAATGGTGTCAGGTTTCCATGTCACGTCACAAGATCAATGATCCTTGGCCTTCCATATACTGGAAAAGTTCTAAATCGGCCCTTCAGTTCCACTTGAAGGATATAAATGGGTCAAATACGAGATATGGAAAAGAAGAGAATAATTCAACTTTGAGAGCAAAGTTACTCTGGAGAAATTATTCACTTCACATTGAGTCTGCATCCGTTTGTCCTTTAAGTCTGAACACATTGTTCAGCCCCCAAGCTATTCCCTTATTGATTGAGAACTCCATTGTCTCTCTTATATGAGATTTCCTTTGGTGGAGCATTGAAGTGGTGGAGGCCCAGCTGGAAGGAACTTAGTTTCTCAGTCTCGAACCATGCCAACACGGAATTTTGTAACTCATTCACTTCTGTTGATTATATCTTAATAGAAATATTATTTTCTCGTCCAATTAATATCTCACAAATATTTGAATTATTATTCCATGGGTGTATTTGTTATGAATGTTGATGGATTGTGCTATTAAATGTGATAACAACATATATTATCACCATATGCTTTCATTTCTTGGTTGTTGAGGACTAGTTGCAGGTATATTGTTTTGGGTCAAGTGCTCAACGGTGGACTTCATCGAATGTCTGGACAAGGTAGGCCTCTTATATTGTCTTGTTAACATATCTTTTTATATAGTATACTTGAGATTAGAGTTGATTTCTGCAATCATTTCCTTCTATTGTGGTTTATGCCTAGCCATAGAGAGATTTTAAAATGACATGCTCGGTGAAGAAGTAACAAAGGAATAATTTAACACAGTTCTATCAACTTTTCAAAAGGACCAAATTCCAGGGCTTGATGGTTGGGCTATAGTGTTTTATGTAATCTCTTTGACCTTCTTGAGGAGGATAGCCTTAGGGTAGTGGAGGAATCCATAATATCTATCAAGGTTTTAGAGGATTTGAACTCCACTTTTTTATCTCTTATCCCAAATAAGGATATCCCTACATCATTTGAATTGTTCAAACCCATTTCCAACTATATTTATAAAATAATCTCTAAGGTGATGGTTTTGAAAGTGAAGAAGATATTTTCAGTTAGCATTACTCTATAACAATTTGTATTCCTAAATGGAATACAAATACATGATTCCATAGGTATAGCATGGGAGGGGTTTTGATTCTATCAAGGTGAATAAAAATCCATCAATGGTTGTAAAGGAAAACCTTTCAAAGGCCTATGAAAAATCTAGTTGGCTTTATTTGAGGTTAATGTTGATACATTTTTTCCAAAGAAAAAAATCCATAATTTTATTTATACTAAATAAAAGTACAAAGTCGTTATGCCTCCTAGCATTCAAAAAGGAGCTCAAAATCCATTTAGAGTAGATACCCTCTTCATATTTTCCTATCTTTATACATATAATAGTAAGGTGTTTCTTTCCCAAAAAATTACATAAAACAAGTACATATATCAGCATGTTATTTTGTTTCTTAAGAGAATTGCATACACAGTTACTTCAAAAAAGTAAAGCCGTGATCAATCCTCAATAAAAAAATAAAAGTGTTTCATTATGTCCAAGGATCATTTATAAAATATATGGAGTGACCATCTTGTAGAATGGAACTAATCCAAGTACCATGTTCCAGTCCCAATCCATATTTTGAGAGGCCATCCACTATGTTTTTCTTGTCCTTGTATATGTGAGACAAACAGAGATGTGAAAAAGTTGTCATTTTCATTTGTATATCATCATAAAGGGATTGTAAGGTAAAATTTATGGTATTTTCTTCCTTTCTAATCCATTTTATGACCAAGAGAGAGTCACCAAATTTTTTTATTTTTTGGAACCTATGTTCTTGATCCAACTGAAGAAGTAATTTGAGTGCCATCAGTTCACATAAATTGTTAGATTCCTGGCCAACTCCTGCTTTGAAGGAGATATGGTGTGTGTAGGATAGATATTAAATTACTCATGAACCTCATTTAGGGGGATTTCCTTTCAAAGCTCCATCAAAGTATGCCTAGGGGAGAGCCTCGTTTATCACCTCTTCTATGTGTTTTGTCTAGATTTTTTTTCCTCCACATGTTGGTAAGCATTAGTGATATTGAGAGACTGAATCAAACATTTGATAGGGAAGCTCATTTATTTAAAATAGGATCAAAATCCTAGCAAGCCATACTCCCCAAGCTATGTTTATGGGAAGGGATTTAATCCTCCTTATTTCCTTATTGGAATACCAATAGATAAAGGCTTCTTCCACATCTCCTCCTTGCCATACATTTGTATATCCTATAATGAATTCCACCTCTTTCCAAACCTATTTAGTGAAGGAATATGTCATAATTATATGTTCCATAGTTTCATCTACTTGTTTACATAAATATTACCAACATAGACCATTAAATTTATTTTTTTGGAAAACCTCCTATGTAGGAGCCTTATTGTTTAAAATCAGTCACATCAAGATTTAATTTTTGGAAGGACACTTTAGTTTCCAAATAATTCTCCATCACCAAACATGTTTTCCATCCAGACCTTCCCTCTACCAGTGCTCAATATCTTATCTTAGTCACATATGATCCTACAGGATTGAGTAACCAAATCAACTAATCATCATCTTCTCGAATTTTAACATTTGATTAATGTTGATACATATTGGTTGCATCCTTAATATTATTAACTAGATTATGGGATGTATAATATCTATATCTTTTGTAGTTATAAAAGATGGGTCATATTATAGTATTTTTTCTCCCACTCATGGGCTACTAAAAGGATTCCCCTTATCGCCACTCATGTTCCTTTTGGTGGCTAAAGGCTTAAGTAGATCCTTTTTAGAAGCAAGGAGAACTAGAGTGATAAAGGGGTTAATATGGGAATAAACCATATCTTAACACACTTCTTATTCATTGATGATGTCATATTATTTTGTGATGGATCTATTAGAGATGCACAGTCTGAAGGAGACTTTGGATACATATAGTAAAACCATAAGTATGGAGGTCAACTTTTAAAAGTGTTCCATTTCATTTAATCTCATACATTTCCCTTTCAAATGATTGACTTGTAGGATGGTCTACAATATCTAGGGTTTCATCTAAATCCAAGTGAGTAAAGGATAAAGGAATGGAGTTGATGTTTAACAAAATTGATAAGTTAATCCACATTTGGTGCAACAAGTGGCTATCAATTGGTGGAAGATCAACCTTATTCAAATATATTCTAGAGGCTATTCAAGTTTATTAGCACACTTTTTCTTTTATACCTATGGGAGTTCCAAAGAAAATTAGAAGGAGATGATTAAACTTCCAATTGGACAAGGAAAAAGAGAAAGATGGCATTCCACTACGTAAATGGAAAGTCATAGCTAAAACCAAATAATATGGTGGATGGGGTCTCAAAAATATCCATCACTTTGGAAAATTTATAGCTATTGAAAATGTCTAGAGATTACTTATAGATGAGGGGTTATAGAAATAAGTCACTATGAAAAAATACTTTGAGCCTTGTCCCTAGTGGAACAGGTCAAAATCCCTATCAAGTTCAGGAATAATGACTCAATTATGTGAAAATCAATGCCCATATCCTTTCCACTTGCATATTTTTCTTGTCTGGAAGGTCAGGAATAGAGGTATTGTAAGAGTCAAAACAAATCCATGGATTTTGAATGGAGAAGGTTTTAGACTTCCTAATGAGTTGGTAACAACCTTTCAAGAGGATATCATCTTCGCTCTGGCATAGGAAACTAATATAGGAACCACCATTATGTGGCAACAAGGGTGTAAAAGTTCACCTATGTTAGGTTTGAAAGGGTTAAATAGTCATTATATGTAAATGTATTTAATTGTAGTAGTTAGATTAAGAGAGGAAAGAGATGAATTCATTTAGAGAAAGAATTATTTCCTAGGAAACTATACCAAAAAAATGAGATATAAGGCTATGTTTTCACATGAAATACAACATGAACCTTTTTGGTGGTGGAAGAAAATGTGGAAGGCTAGAGCCCCAATGAAAACCATAATTTATGTGCAGGTGGTTTTAGCTAATAAGGCACATACATGAGAGGTACTCCAAAAGAGGATTCAACAATGTTCTGGTTCGTGTGCTTTGTGCAAACAATATTGAGAATATATATATTATATGGCAGTGATGTGTCCTTATGCCAAAGTTGTTTAGGAAAAGGAAAAGGTTGTTATAGGAAAGAGGGAGGTGTGGCAGGGTGAAATAGTAGTAGATTCTTCAAAGTTGTGGTTCAAGAAGAGTGACTTGAAGCCTTATAGGGAACTTTCTTTCATGGTGGATTCAAGCATATGGCTTGCAAGGAAATATACAATATTTAGTGACAATAGATCCCCACCTTTTAGTACTCTCTTAAAGTCTAGCCTATTTTTGAAGGCTCAAAGAATATAATTAAGGTAAATATTGAAATACAAATAGGATAATGTGTTGGCATGTTTACAGGAAGAATGTTCTTGTCATTGATGGCAACAAAAAAAACGGTGATGGCATGTTTATAGGAAAGCTCAAAAACAACGATGACATGATTACAGGAAGAGTGTGCAACGACAACGAATAGGAAAGAAACAATGATAGCATTGGGAATGATGATACCATGAGAAATTGTTGTCTACAAGATCAGGAGGATGAGCATAATGCAAAGAGTCGTAGTTTCCAGATAGTCGAAGGTTATCATGAAGGCATCAAGGAATGTGAACAAGACTCCTTAAAATTTGTGATTTTGCAAAATGAATCAAGCTCGGGAGGAATAGTGCAGAGTTTCATGCAAAACGCTAGTGTGCGCCAAGGTCGAGGTTAACTTCATTGTCAAAGCTTAGGAAGAAGAGAGACAATGGTCGTTGGATCAAACACTGTGAAGAATCTGGACCATTAAATCAAAGTCTAGACATGAGGAACGAGTGCACAAGAGAGGAACATCTCCCATCCATTGGATCTGAGCACAAAGGACCAACAATCGTTAGATCCAGTGGATTTGCAAAGAGGTTACCATTCGGGGAATATCACTTCAAAATAATTGGAAACTTGAAAGTTGAATTACCCGAAGCTCGAAATCTGAAATGAATGTGGACCATTGGATCTGGAGAGAATTAGATGACCATCGAATTGAATTAGTGGAAGGACAGGATAAGCAAGGGCTAATATCTGACATCACAATCACCCAAATATTTATCAGTGGTCAAATCGATTTAATTGAAGGGTAAGTTAAACGAGGCTAAAGGGTTGAGAATTTTATTATCCGAATACCCATCAATCGTCGGATCAAACCTGAATTCCTGTCAGTCATCGGATCATTTTTGAGTGGAAGGATAGGATAAGCGAGGTATATGAACTTCTGTCAGCCATTGAATCATTCTAAGTGGAAGGACAGGATAATCTAGAAGAGTTGCATCACAGACAAATCAGAAAGTTGATATAAGATCATGATCCAATGAACGTCATTTGTTTCAAGTATAAATATGTGAGGAGGTTACTCTCCGAAAAAATCTCACTTCAAGAATTTAGTTTGAGATTTGAAATCTTCGAAGTCCGAAGACCCAGTGTAACACACCCATGATAGGGCGAAGAAAAACAATAAAACAATTTCGTCCTCCTTATAAGAGAAAATCCTCTTTCTCTCTATGGTTTCTAATTTGGAGAGTCCAAGACTCAGCCTGAGCCTTCGGTCAAGATTCTTTGAGTCTAAATCAAACAATACTTTGAGACCATGATAGTCTCACCTCTAAATTATACACATGCCCTTTCAGCCTCTGTTGCAGGTCTTATGATACCCGTGACCTTCTCCTTCATGCTTCAGCGAAGTCTCAGAGTTGGTGTTAGCCCCTTTTCTCTTGGTCTCTCCTTGGATCTGACCTTGGCGATGACCACACGATTGTGAGCGCAACCACAAGCGGTTTGGGGTCAAACTACTTTTGGGCCCACAATCATCCTCAAGTCTCCACGTGTCCTCCTGACGAACCCATGAATTGCGGCCCACCCTCAATATTTTAAACTTTGTGCAACTCCTAGACCCGCAATACTACAAGATCATTGATCTCGTGATCTTGACAATACTTTCTGAATTGACCGTTCAGATCTGCACCTCTCAAATCTATGGACCAGATCTGTCCCTCCTAGATCAATGACTGTGATCTCTTCACAATTATGGACTTCGGGGTTTTGAAATCTCAAACCATGCTTCTTTTGTACTTAAAAATTCTAGAGCTAATAATCTGTAGACACTTGTCCTACTCGATCAATGGTATTGCTTCCACTTCGGGTGTTTGACCATTTAACCCAAATCAATGGTCCTTTCACCCTCTTCTCGATCGACGGTCGACATCTCCTCCATTTTTCAGACTTCTGAGATCTCAAGTCTCAAAACTTCTCCCCAATGACTTTTATCTGAAGGCTACAATCCTCTGACATGTGTCCTCCTGATATGACAATCGAGGATTACTTCGGGTCCTCACCTGGAGCTCACAGATTTGTGCCACATGTCCTTCGAATCCGACGGCTATGAAACACTTTGGGACTTTACCTGGAGTTCACGTATTTGCACCACATGTCCTCCGAATCCGACGGCTATGAATCACTTTGGGAATTTACTCGGAGTTCACTTATTTGCGCCACGTGTCCTCTGAATCCAACGAATATGAATCACTTCGGGACTTTGGGCATTCGGGGTTCGAAAATCTCAGTTCTCAAACTGAAAACCCCACTACAATCTTCTCAGATCCCTCGATCTGTTGACAGGTGTCCCCATGCCAATCGACAACTCATGGCTCTTCGGCTCTTCGAGATTCGGGAATCTCAAGTTTCAAACTTTCCTCCTCCTGAACTCATGGTATCTGACGGTTTAGATCCACTCTGGTGATCCGATGCTTGAAGTTTACCCAAAACAATCTAATGTTTCATATATGTTCCTACGATCGGACGACTGAGATTCTACTTCGGGTTTCCGAATCTTCGGGCTTTGAAAATCTCAAGTCTCAAACTTGCCTCCTCTTGATCAGATTCCTCTAGATTCCACGATCTGTCACCACGTGTTCCTCTGGATCAAGTGGTCTAGATTCACTTTGGGTCTTTGGGGTTCGAGAATTTCAACATTTAATTGAAAACCCTCGAACAGATTTCTCTGGAGTCCACGATCCATCGCCACATGTCCCTCTTGACGATGGACGGTCCCAAACTACTTTAGGACTTCAGAAATTTGGTAAGTCCTCTTCTCCTGCGTGTGCAAGGTACTAAAACTCATGCACCTTATTTAGATCAGACGGTTTTTGAGCCTCTGTGAGCTTATCCAACAACCATTGTCGCTCCTCCTCCTAGGATTCTGAATTACTCCGACTTAGAAGATTTTCTAAGTGCTCAAAGGATTCAACCTTTGCTCCTCCTTCATGCCCGTCTCCTGGATTTCGTATGTGCTCCTGAAAGCACTATTTCTTCTAATCTTGATCTCTTTGAAGGTTTTCGTTGTCCCACGCACTCCTTGCATGTCAGGGATCACTTCAAACTCATATCGAAGGTCGACGACGATCGATGGTTCACAGGAATTGCGGGGTCCCAACATGCAGGTTCTTTACCATGGAGTTTGACCTCTGCAATATGGAAAGTGCTCGCTCAATTCTAGTCTAATCAGGATCGGTTATACTCCATCCCGTCGAGATCAACAACAAGGGTGAATTGCAGGCCGCAAACTAGCACGTCCGCTATTTTCACCTTCGCACTCCGCAGTGATTCCCCACCCTCGATCTTCATTCATAGATCGACGATGCATATCAATTATGGGGTCTAACTTGACCTTTGTACAACTTGACATATCAGAGCCTTGAGCTCCAATTTTCCTAGACCCAGGTCACGTCAATCTTCATAAAACTCTGGGGCTATGATCCCCTCTCTTAGTCGATTTTTTGGTTAAGGGAATAAGCGCAATTTTAGAGTCTCCTAGACTACTGGTCTGAAGGGAACACCTTCCCGACTCACAGATCTTTATGCTCTGAATCAAGGCAAGGTAACTTGTGAGGTTACCAAACCGGTAAATATGCCCAAAGGCTTGCTCTGACTCTGGAATGACGATGTAAATCCCTGGGGAAAGTGCCTTCGAGTGATTAAACTAGGGTGTATGGAAATTCAAGAAGAATTATAGGTTCTCAAGGAAACAAACGCATACTCATAACTTAATCATTTAATATAGAGGAAGAAACCTTTATAGACATGTAAATACTCGCATGCATCCATTATTTACAATTCAAAACATAAGGCAAGAAAACACTTATCAGAACCATAGAGTGTGATGTGACTACTGAAAGGGGTGCTCATTTCCACCAAAACATAGGCTCAATCACTCCCAATGGATTTATCATTGGCCACCCCCGAGCTTAAGCCACGATGCTTTGAGATTCAATCTCTTATTTCCATCTCAACGAAAGTTAGGGATGAAGGTTACTCTCCTTCTCCCAATACAGAAAATAGATGAGGACAAAGGTTACTCTCCTTCTCCTGGTTCAATCTCTATTTTTCTGTGATCAAAACTCATTGTTCCTCCTTCAGTCCTTCCTCGGACCCGAGAGTTTCCTCTCTTGTCTCTGTATTTTCTCCGCAAGTCTCCCTATGTCCACCACGCTTCCTTTATTTCCTCTCTCAGCAAGATTGTGTGTGGCTTGAATCCCCCAGTTCGTGGTCAGGTCCAGAAGCCTTATCGATGGGTAGTCTACCTCATCCCTCTTTAAATCTTGAGGGGTCTTTCCCACCTACCAGCCTGACAGGAATTCATTCTTGGTTAGACGGTTGTTCTGATCTGAGAAAATTAATTCTAGCATGGCACTGGTTCGGTTTAGTTTAACGCAACCATTCCTGGTCCCTTCCACCACCTTTCATAGCATTTGGTGGTCTCTCTCTAATCACATCCCCTATTTCAGCAGTCATGCAACACGTAACCATTTTCTATTAAAATAATCAGAATTTACATTCATCGACCTTCTACACAAGGTCCATCAAATCAAACATTCACACTTTTAAGTTTTCCATAGTTCCTCGGCCCATATAGTTATATTTTCATACTGGTGGAAATAGGGTGTTACAATTCCCTCCCCCTTAAAGGAATCATTGTCCTTGATGTTCTATCTATCAACATGATATGTATGTACAAAAGTAAAAAAATTGGATATGCTTGTCTCATGGCATCTTCCATTTTCCACGTCGCCTCATATGGGCCAAAGTGTTTCCATTGCACCTTGACCTGTGAAATGGTTCAGTTCTTGAGTGAGGTTTCCTTCCTGTCTAATATGAATTGGGGTTCTAGCAGGAATTATCCCTCCGGATCCACCTGGATCACAGACCAATCAATTATATGATTAGCATCATGTACATATTTCTTTAGTAATGAAACATGAACAACATTATGTTCCTTTAATGTGGGAGGAAGTGTTAGCCTATAGGCTACAGACCTCACTCTATCTAAGACTTTAAAGGGTCCACAATACTAAGGTTCCAAGTTGGCACAAGTTCCCATTCTCAGGGAACTCTTCCTAGGTCTAAATTTGAGATAGACATGGTCTCCAATCTTGAACTCTCTGGGAGTTCTCTTTCTGTTAGCGTAAATTTTCTGTCTATCCTGAGTGTTGCACCTCTTTCATCACCTAAATGAGCAAAACAAAAGTTCTTACAAGCTTAGTTGGGTTAGATAAGCAAGACAACAGTAAAGGAAAGGGTTAGAAGAATAAACATAAAAGACTAAGCTAAGAATTAAACTAGGAAAGGAAAAAAAAAACAATTAAACTATTGTGCATAAGGACATAAGAACAAGAAACAAACAAGACTCGTGTCACCAATGGAAAGGATTGTATTAGTGAAAATAAAACACCAAAGAGAAAGGGGACTTTGGTTCCCTTCTTCCTCCAAGGGAGGGCTCTTGGACCCCCAAGATTGAGCTCTTCTTACAACTTGAAAACTTGAAAGAAATGGTGAAAGAATCCCAAGCTAACCCACTCAAAAGGTGAAGCGGATTGCCCAAATAGAATGGTGCTAGTATTCCATTGATGAGAAAAAAGGTTTCCCCAAGAGAATAGCAGCAGCATAACCTTGCAAATGAATTCCTTGAAGATGTAGTGCACCCATGGCCTTGTTTTATAGCACCACTTTGAGGTATTGTGCAACCAGCTTTTAGTGTGAAAAGGGGTTGTTTAGGGCACCTTTAGGTCTTTGACCAGCTACCTAGTTGGATCCAGCTGAGATTTGGATGTCAAATCGACTTGGAAGCTAAACCAGAAGTGGGTGGGAGGTTGACCAACATCATAAATGTGTCGTTCTTAGGTGTGCGCGGCTTTTAGCATCCAGAGTCACACATCATGCGCATATGCACTTTTCATGTGTTTCTTGATGGAACATGTGCGCGCGCGCCCTGTATAGTCATAACACATCCTGATTTTATAACTGGTTGTATAGATTTGGACCCTTTGGAAATTCTTTTTGGTAATTTTGGTCCATGGGTGAACTAATAGCTGTTTGAAGATGCTAAATTCTTGTAACCATTTGTGGACGAAATTTCAGTGATAACAGATGCCCCTTGATGGATGAGGTTAGGAGCATACAGATAACCAAACTTCATCAATGTTTCTTCTACTGAGAGTACCATTGTAAGAAAGAGTGATAGTGAGAGTATCAAGAGTGACCCATTGGAGGGAGAAGGGAACCTGTAGGACCCAACCTTTCACAAGGTGTGGAAAATAAATTGTGTACAAACGAGGCGGGCATGCCCCATGCTCGTGTCATGTAACTCAAAAAAGGGTGTTGTACAGTAACTGAAACTATGTGTTGATGTAGAAAACTGTAGCGCCCTCGGGGGCAGTTTTTATAAAGGAAGAGGATAATTATGATGAGGAACAATACTCTGAACAGTAGGCAATGCCACCTGTAAGACGTATCACAGATTTTGTGGGAATTGATAGCCCAACAAAGTTCAGATGTCTTCAGAGAATATAAAAAACAACTGCAATAGTCGCAAAGTAAGACCCACCGTAACATGAAATTTTTTTTAAGTCGAATGTTATGGGGGTCAACGACAACAGAGAGCAATGATGGTTCTCCCTATGTCGTCTGAGACTCCTCATTGTAAAGGTAATGAGAGTCAATATACCGTCGCCCTTCTGGAAACTATGTTGATGTCAACAAAAAAGGGAGATGCGACTCCAAGAAGCAAAGGGCTTCGTGAAATCCACTAGGTGAGGGCAGGAACTGAGGAGGTACATGAACGAAGTAAATATGCGTGGAGACTCAAGACTACCCTTGGTTGGGAATATATGAGAAGTATAAGTGGCCACAAATTTTCAACTAGGTCGAGTGTTAGGGGGACCAGGAGATGTGGGATAAGTTGTGCCAGAGGTGGGACAAAGTGAACAAACTCAGAGAGCAGAGGTAGGTGGCCTGTGGGAGACTCGGAGTTTATGAACGATGTCAACAAGAGTAGGTGATAAGGAATGCCTCAACCAAGGGCGACATGGGTTGCATTTTCCAAAAAGGAAGAAGGTCGTTGTTATAACCCTAAATTGCACCACACATGCTTACCTGACATCAGGCCATCTCATATCCCTTCTTTTCCAAAGCACTGCTGAACAACTCTTTGAAAATCCTCTTTTATAAAGGCCCATGCGCCCTACTCCATTACTGCATGCATGTACACGCTGGCTGACCCAAAATAGCCCGCGTGGACCAACAAAAGCACGAAAAAGGGAAAGTTACCGACGGAACACAAAAGCTATGGGTGAGTTAACTGAAACTCCCGGCCATGCATGGCTGAGGGTTCGCCCAAATATCTAGCTCCTTCTAGCCTATAAAAGAACGGGTAGGGGTCCCATTTGGAAGAGGAAAAATATAGCAAAGAAACTCTGTCCATTTTCATATTCCCATTGTCCAAACCCTTTAGCCTTTCCTGATGCCAAAGGAGATACAAAGCAAAGCAGTTGGAGGATAGTAGAAGAGGAGCCCAGGATCAGGTTCGCGAAGCGGTGGCCGGTCTAAACTTTTGTAAGTTGAATCATTCAAAGTAATAAAGAAAATGATTTACCCGTCCCTGTTACACATAAAAAATACTCACTTTGATAGTGTCGCAAGTGTCATCATTACAAGTGTCACAAGTGTCAAGGAAGCATACTGCCATGATTCCTATGTCATGCCTATAACGACATGAGAAGGACACTTGAAACACCTCAAACATTTGATTTGGAAGAGGAGAAATGAGTCAGCAGGCTTATAAAACTTTTTTCATCTGAAAGCACCCCAAAAACTAAGTTTTTGGAGGGGAGCGCTCCCCTATACCTCTTCTGGGAGTGTTGGCACTCCCCTTTACACTGTTTGGGAGTGTTATAAAGCTCCTTTGGCCCTTCTGAGGGAGTGCTAGTGTCTTTAGGAGTGTTGGCACTCCCCTAAACACTACTAGGGAGCACTACAATGCTCTGATGGCCCTTTTAAGGGAGCACTACCTATTTTAGGCAGCCGTTGAGTTGTTGAGATGAATGGGGGAAGCATCCTTCCATTCTTGGAAGGCAGTTGGATTTGAATCCTCAATAAAGCCATGATCTTAGGGAAAATCCTCAACTGAAGGAGGAAAATCCTCAACTCACCCTAAAGATATCTCAAGCTGTTGAGCCTCTCCAAGGCTATATGAGCAAGCTTTCTAATGGTGAAAGAGGACAGAGAAAGGGGGAATCACACCAAACTTATGATCTTATAAGTGGTGCTAGAACATAGATATTTTGGAAGCAAGAGACCTATGATCTCATAGGGAGCAATCAGTGAATCTATCATCATTCGGATCGTGGATCTTTTGAGCAAGGGGTAGACAAGGAGGACTTGACGAAACTGCTGCAATCCATATACGGCTGTAAGCAATGTTTTGTCCTCATTAATATAATTTTCTTGGCCTGTTTCTTTCTAATTCATGTTCAATCTCAGTGGAATTTGTCTCTTTGGTAGATAGAACTATTTCGGACTAATCTTGATAGAGTAGGAAGTAGTCGTACTTTGTTTGTCTACAGGGCTTATAGAGGAGCGAAAGATTGGAGCTCAACTCGGAGCGTGCAGGGACAAACACCGATAAAAGGTACTTCTTTTCTCATTCCTCCTCACACACTAGTACACCTAGATCTAAAAGGAATTTAGTGACCATGATAAGCACTTTTTGTCTTAGAGTTAAGAGTCTAGCTCTTTGAGGAGATCTACCTGTCCGCAGGGAGATTTTCCTTCAACAAAAACGGGCGACTCCACTGGGGATCAAATCAGAACTTTCTTAGTTTTGTCTTTCCTCATAGACCTTGTATTACATTTTGTTTTCTTATGCCTTGTTCACCCCTTTATATATGATTGCATTTGTTGATTGACTCTTCACTCCATCACACTCAACTTGATTACAAAAATTCCATTGAAATTTTGGGTTTTTTGGACTTTTTGTGAGTTTTTTGAGACTGGCAACCCCCTGCCCATGTTAGCAGAGCACCAACATTCCCTAGAAGTGTTAGACAGAGCTTTATAATTCTCTAGTGGCCCTTATACCAGAGCGCCAACCCCTTTTTTCCCAAAATCTCTTCAAAAATTGCATTTGTTAGAGGTCCAGACCCTGTTTTTTCACTTGCTGAGCTGCTTCATGATTAAATGATTCTTCCTTTGACCTTTGACATGCTTCACCTTGAGAAGTAAACATATTTTTTCTCAGATTTTATGCCCTTCTTCATTCTTTTTGAGTTTTTGTTTTTGAGAGCTTGAAATCGATCCGTTGCCTTTTTCCTCTCCTATCTGACTGAGTGGGAACTCCAGTGAAGGACATCTGAAGCCTGTGACTCTTCTCACTTGGTTTTTTGAAGGTCATTGTTATTTGAACACCTCTCTTTGGTGTGAATTGTTTGGTTTTTGCATTGTTATTTTTGTTCTATGTTTGCTTCTTGCTTCAATCACAACAATAGGGTGTTTGTTGTGTATGCGAAATCTGACCATGCTTGTCTGAATCTCCTTGATCTGAAAAGGTAGTTGATAGGAGAAGTCTTTCGCATTGAATTAGTTATGATTCACATACAAACGGAAAAGTTTCATTTTAGTGCTTGATTTTCATATTAGAAGGCATGTTTCAAAAATGTTTTAGCATTGCATTGGATTCGATTGAGAACCAATTGATAGAGGATTTTTCATATTAGTGTTTGAAAGTGAAAACAACTCCTTCTCTTTCCCTTAAATAGGTATTCATTGAAAATAAATGACTGCTTATCATCTTTCATGCATATTTTTGGGCATTGAGTCATCATTCCATTAGTTTCACTTTCGTACACCCTTTGAGTAAAGAACAACTATAAAATGAACGCTAATTAAAAACTATCTAGAACATTTTTTGTTTTTAGGATCTTCCACCAACAGTAGACTAGGGTTAGCACTTTGGATTATGCTATGAGTACAACTCTCCAAAGTTTTCAAAACAAACATTAGCATCCTGATTTAGGGAGAGTAAAATCCAATTGTCGTATTGTTTTTCTGGGATCCCCCTCTCACACAGGGGTTACGTATGAGGTCACATTCGAGTGAGTTATGGAGTTATCCCTCCATGGTTCAACTATTTGTAGTGGTCGGATCATATATTGGGGGTCACTGGAAGGTATACCCACGATTATGTGTGGGATCCTTTCAAGCTGATTTCGGACTTGTTATCCTGCCCATACGTTCCAACTGGACTGTTGACTGTACCCGCCTAGGGGCTGACTACGAGTTGGTGAACTTAGTAGCCACAATATTTAGGGTCTCACACAAGGTGACGGTGAAGGGAAGTCTCACTGTACCTGGAACAAACGTTGGTTAAACTCACTCGGGCTACTTGGAGGGTAAATCCACAATTACTGCGTGGAAGCTTGCACCAAGGCGTAATTCTGTTAAGCAGGCCGCCAACATAACTGATCCACCCGCTCTATCCCCGCCCCTTCCTATTTTGATCTCGCGATGTTGGATTTCATCACCAACTAGTGGTTCCATCATAGGAAGGTTTGTTTGATTGACTGCTTCTTAGATTCATAGTGTGTGTTGTTTGTTTTACTTAGTGGACCTTAGGTCGAGTCAGTGTTAATGGCATCGAATCTTGGGAGTACAAATGGAGGAATCCCTTCTCCTGGGGAACCTTCTTTCCTTCATTTGGAAACTTTGGTCCTCCATATGTTGCCACACTGAGTCTTCCAGGACTCACTATTGGATTACTAGTTTGGTTGTTCCCCACTCCAGTGATCCTGAATCCTCCCAATGTTTCAATTGCACCTAATACTTTGGATGTCAATACACCACCCACACATCAACCTCATGTCGAATTTTCACCTTATTCATCCATCAAGTCTCCTTCCATTTCTCCTTCTTCGCCTAGTGAAATCTCTAAAGCAAGTAGCCAGGTTGATCAAAAGAAGAAGAAATGGAAAGAGAAGAAGAAGAAATGGAAAGAGAAGAAGAACCCGAAAAGGACAAAGGCCCCAATAACATCAGATGTTGGCTCTAAGAAACTAGTTACTGTTAATAGTACCAAGAGTGTTGATGAGGTCAACAAGATTAAAATGAAGAATCCAAAACCCAAATTCCCTTGCAGCCTTTGTAAGGGTGACTACTTTCTGAGGGATTGCCCCGGTCTTACCCAGGTCTTAGAAATATGGCCCTCCACGTCATTGGCCTCTGTTGGTCATGTCGATGATACCCCATCAACTAGTGATGTTCAGGTTGGTAAGAAGAAGCAAACTATCAAGTTCCCTTGCATGTTATGTAAAGGTAATCATTACTCTCACCTTTGTCCTTTAATGGACGAGGCTTCTTCTCTTTTGGAAAAACTTTAACTTCCAAAAGGTTATCGTAAGCTTTCCTCTGACCCATCGTTGGTTGATGGACTGGTCAATCCGGTTCCATCCTCGGTCAATCCAGTTGATCAGGTTGTCAATCTAGTTTCCTCCTCGATTGAACCACAAACCCAAGTAGCTGATCCAGTTTCGTCATCGATCAACCCCACTCTTCATCAAAAGAGTGACACCAAAGTGGTCGATCTATTTTCATCCTCGGTCGATCCCACTCTCCTGTTAGAGAGTGACACCAAAGAAGTCAATCCGTTTCTACCCGTCGACCCCATTCTTCCCTTGGAGAATGAAACTCAAGTGGTCGATTCGGTTCTGCCATCGGTCGATCCCATTCCTCCATTGAGGAATGTCAAAGTGACTGATCCAGTCCCTTCTTCGATAAATCCCACTCTTCCTCTGAAGAGTTCCAAAGTGGTCTATCCAAGTCCACCATTGGTTGATCCGATTCGATCATCGGTCGATCCTACTCTCCTTCTAGAGAGTAAACCCGATACTGCCCATGTTTTTCTCATTAATATAGACTCTACCGTACCAGGGGGCACTCCTCCTTCTCCTGTGAAACCCCCTCCAAGTACTGAAGCCATCCTTTTTGATTGGGGTGTGCTAACTGGACCTCGTCTTCCCTCTCACATTACTTTCTAGATGACAGTACAGGTTCGTGGTCGGGACGTTCCCCAAACATTGATAGATGAAGGTGCGTCCATTAGTATTTTTTCTTATGTTGCTTGGTACTCTTTGGGTTGTTTGCAGCTTGCGTCGGTTACACAGAATCTGTTAGCTTTTAACAGAAGAACTAGTCAACCTTTAGGGATACTTCCTCAGTTTCCTATAACTTTGGGAGGGAAAACTATCTTTATTGATGTCATGGTAGTCCGAGCCCCCTCGATTTCTCTTTACTCCTTGGGCGGGATTATGTCTATGCCATGAAAGCTATTGTATCCACTCTTTTCTGTGTGATATATTTTCCTCACAATGGAAGAATTGTGACTATTGATCAACTTTCATTCATCAACCCCGACTGGGTTACCTCCCTAAGTGGTTCTTATATGCAGACAGTATCACCCCAGCTGCATGTCAATTATGTGGCGTTGTCTCCCATGACCTCAACTTCTGATGATTTGGATCCGGTAGTTGACATGGTGATTTCTTCGGTAGGATTATTGGAGCCTAATCTACTTACTCCTGTCACAATCCTCGACATGTATTCCTTCTCGAGTGATTATCTTCCATCCAGTGAATATCTCCTGGAGTCCATGACCATGTTTTATCCCTTGCCATGGCATCCTTCCAGAACATTATCCTCTTGGAAGCCATGATCAAGAAGCAACCATGAGCATAGTTTCTCTTCTCTGTGGCAAGATCGTTAAAAAATGAAACAGGGGTCCTGAGCATGTGTCTTTTCCTGTGTCAAGCTCGTTCAAAAATGAAACAATGACCTCTCTTGAACCTTCTTTTCATCCACCCTTCTCCTTTTTCTCATCTACTAGAGAAATTGGTGATGACCTCAGATCCGGTGAATGAATTGAAGCTTGGAGGGCATGTCTCTAGTCTTTACTGATCATTCTGGATTTAAGCCACTAGCTTTCATGCTGGGGGCATACCGAGCTTAGTCTTTGTTCTTTCTCGTGCTCAAAAATACATGAGAATGCATCCAGGTAGAATTTTATCTCTTTTTCGGACCTGTATGGATACACGAAAAAGGAACCCCCCTGGAGTCTCCTTTAATCTCTTTTTAGACTCTCTAAACATGAAAAGATTTCTGAGTGATCTTTCTTCCTTTTCCACTTGTTAAACGGTTTGAAAGGGCGTCTTTCGAGTGATAATTTATCTCTTTTTCGGCCTCGCGAGACTAACATTATGAAAAAGGACAACATTCGAGTCGTCTTTAAGTTCTTTTCAGACTCTTTAAAGATGAAAAGATTGTCGAGCACCTTGTTCTCTTCACGCTCGTTAAAGTATTTGAAGAAAACATCTGTTGAGCGATAGTTTATCTCTTTTTTGGTCTCGTCAGACTACTTTACGAAAAAGGAACTGAGAGAGTTCTCTTTTAAGTGTTTTTCCAGACTCTATAATCATGAAAAACCTTCGAGTTTTCTGTCTTTGGACTCGCTAAACAAAACATCGACAGGCCCATATGGGATCGAACCCTTACTTCTTCCAGTTCATTAAACAAAGGAAGAGGAACTTACCAAAGGTGAGTTTTATCGAGCATGTGTTATCCTCCTCGAGCTCGTTAAATTAAAAAGAGGTACTCGTCTATCTGGATGGGGGAAAATTTGAAAGAAGCAAGCCAAGCAATCTCTTGAGAACATTACCAAGTAATTCTTAGAGTCGCCCTTGAACACGACACTTTGTCTTTTGCATGCATTTCAATCCATTGAACCTCTTCACTGAACCAATCCTTTAAGTATCTTTCACTCCTCTGGGTCACCTGACGTAAGTCACAGATCCACTGCATCATCAAGTTTTGGTCCATGTCATGTTTTTGCTGTTGTGCCTCAGTGTTCAAGGGAAGTATCCGCCTCGAGAGTCATCCATCACAAATATCTTGTCTCAATACCCGTGTCAGTCCATGTTCATTTGAGCTACCACTTACATCTCTATGTTTGTTTCGTGTCATTGATGGGGGATACATCAAGGCCCTCCTTCGACGAGCCTATTCCTGTCGACTTCAACACATCATCTAGGAATCAGACTTAGAAACCAATTAGTACTTTGGGACCTACATGTCTCAATGGCAGGCCTCCTCACATTCGACAGTGGGTTTACATCATTGATCTCTGATCGGATGATTCCATGGATGTTCAACTTCAGCTCATCCATTCATATTCATTGGGATGTACTAGAGTACCTTGGGAATCATTGACATTAATGGTGATCTCCCTCGTGCTTGTTAACGGTTTACATCATTGATCGGTAATCAAGTGGTTTCTGCCATGTTCGACATCAGGACATATATTCACATGGTTAGATTTGTACTACATTGGGATCGGTAAGAAGACCCTGGGTTGAGTGATCACTTTGATATGTACTTTTCCCAGGTTGCGATGGAGTTTATTTTGAACAATGACACATATACTGTTACATAGATCCACTTTGTATTGGTCGTGGTTATGTCTTGTCATCTCGCAGATCCACTGTGTATTCTTCGTGGCTACGATCAGTTCATGTCATAAGAGTATAGATCCACAGTGTATTTTCAGTGGCTATACCTTTTTATCAATATAATTATGGATCCACAATGTATTTTATGGCGGCCATATCTTGCAAGTCTTGATCACCCAAGCATAGGTATGCCTGCCTTGGGCTTGAAACATGTCATAATATTTGTTGGATGTTTGTGTGCATCTTTTGTCAGGTTCTCTACGTATATACCCTTGCTTGAAAGTCTACAAAGCATTTCAGTTATTAGTTCCTGTCTTCTAACTTCATACTTTGGGGGGCAATCTGTTACACATAAAAAATACTCACTTTGATAGTGTCGCGAGTGTCGTCATTACAAGTGTCGCAAGTGTCAAGGAATCATACTGTCATGATGCCTATGTCATGCCTATAACGACATGAGAAGGACACTTAAAACACCTCAAACATTTGATTTGGAAGAGGAGAAATGAGTCAGTAGGCTTATAAACCTTTTTCCATCTGAAAGCACCCCAAAAACTGAGTTTTTGGAGGGGAGTTCCCCCTATACCTCTTCTGGGAGTGCTGGCGCTCCCCCTTACACTGTTTGGGAGTGTTATAAAGCTCCTTTGGCCCTTATGAGGGAGCACTGGTGTCTTTAGGAGTGCTGGAGCTCCCCTAAACACTACTAGGGAGCGCTACAACGCTCTGATGGCCCTTTTAAGGGAGCGCTACCTATTTTAGGCAGCAGTTGAGTTGTTGAGATGAATGGGGGAAGCATCCTTTCATTCTTGGAAGGTAGTTGGATTCAAATCCTCAATCAATCCCTGATCTTAGGGTAGATCCTCAACTGAAGGAGGAAAATCCTCAACTCACCCTAAAGATATCTCAAGTTGTTGAGCCTCTCCAAGGCTATATAAGAAAGCTTTCTAATGGTGAAAGAGGACGGAGAAAGGGGGAATCACACAAAACTTATGATCTTATAAGTGGTGATGGAAAAAAGATATTTTGGAAGCAAGAGACCTATGATCTCATAGGGAGCAATCAGTGAATCTATCATCATTCGGATCGTGGATATTTTGAGCAAGGGGTAGACAAGGAGGACTTGACGAAACTGTTGCAATCCATCTACAGCTGTAAGCAATGTTTTGTCCTCATTAATATAATTTGCTTGGCCTATTTCTTTCTAATTCGTGTTCAATATCACATGAATTTGTCTATTTAGTAGATAGACCTATTTCGGACTAATCTTGATAGAGTAGGAAGTAGTCGTACTTTGTTTGTCTACAGGGCTTATCGAGGAGCGAAAGATTGGAGCTCAACTTGGAGCGTGCAGAGACAAACACCGGTAAAAGGTACTTCTTTTCTCCTTCCTCCTCACACACTAGTCCACCTAGATATAAAAGGAAGTCAGTGACCATGATAAGCACTTTCTGTCTTAGAGTTAAGAGTCTAGCTCTTTGAGGAGATCTACCTGTCCGCGGGGAGATTTTCCTTCAACAGTCCCAATTCATGAACTTTTTATAGTTTGATTAGTATATGTTTGGATTTCTAACCCTTTAGTATATAAGTAGGATGCATGCATAGTTTTTGCATGTCTTGTATGCAGGTCAGCTTTGGAAGGAGTATTGTGAACAAGTAATCAAGTACAATGGAGGATCGACATCAAACATCGGGAACGAGGTAGGTTGATCTTTCCTTGCATTTACTAAGAAAAGGGGATTTAAGTCTAGGGATGAAGGTAGAAAGTAGTTTTTCTTCGGTCATATCTACATGCAAAGTCTGAACTCTATTTTCTAGTCCGTAGGGATATATCCCTCACAACATAATTGGCGATCATACTGGGGAAGACTCTCTAGGCTTCCTGGAATTTTATTTAGTTTTTGGGTAGTTTTAAAGACTAGTTTTTCTTGCATGTTTTTTCTTTTAGTTTCTGTAAGGTCTGAGCTAGCAGAGAGTCTATTTTTCCATACCAGCTTTCTGTTATTTGCTTGACTGTGTTTGTCAGGACCCACAGAGGTACATGCAGCCTGCATAAGGTCTACACACGTGTACCCACGCCCTACTCTTTTACAACCCACGTGTGAACGCTAGCTGAAGAAGTAGCAATAGCGTGTAGAGTTCAGAGAACTTTAAAGGCAGTCAGCCTCTTACCTGTCAGAATCACACATTCTCAGGGGGTTTTCTGGAATTCTGTCTGAGTCTTGGTTGTTTGCAGTCATATCTCATATTGTTTTTGCTTTATCATTTTTCCTTACATTATTTGTTTTTCTGTTAAAAAGAGTGTCTAAGCCTTTCAAGGGATCCTGATTATCAATATCAGTGGTCTCTTCCTAGTTTGGTCTGTCTATTTTCATTTTTTCTTAGATTTTAGAGATACACATGGCCTGTACAAGGTCAGCCCACATGTACACACCCTCTGTATCTATCCAGCACGCGTTCGCACACGTGATGTTAGATTAACAGTCGCGTGCTAATACATGATACTTTTTGTTGAGGGTAAGGCAGTCATCCTTTCCTTTGATAAGAATTATTCCTCTCAGGTGTTTGAATCTCTGTCTGAGTAGCCAGTGGCTTAGGATTAATCTTACCCTTAGCTTGCTTTTTCTCATTTAAAAAAAAAAAAGTTGTCATAAAAATAAAAGAATTTTTAAGGTTTTTAGACAAGTGTGAGAGTCATTTTTTTTAAATTGTTAGTGTGTGATTTTTGACCTGATTCTTTGCAATCTACGATTAGGCCAGAATTGTTTTTCTTGGTTTTTTATTGTTGGTATTTTTCCTTTTTGCTTTATCAAGCATTTAGAAAAAAAAAAATTAATCTCTCTTTGCATTTTCTTATTTGGTTGAAGAGTGTGTTTCTGCATTATTAGCCAGGGAAAAGTCATTTATTTCATAAATTGTTGTAGTTTACTTAGATCATAAGTAGCTTGTAGTCAAGTGAAATTTATTTTGAGTTTGTTGTCCAAAATCTTAGAAAATTAAAAATATTTATTTTGAAAAGTTGTTGAAATTTTACATTAAGTAAAAGTTTTGTTTCCATCTTTTTTATTCATTTCTTGATTTCATCTTTTCACATAATCAGTTTCACCTTAATACCCCTTGACGTAAGACAAAGGCATAAAATTAACGCTAAATTTAAAAATCTACTAGACTTTTATGTTTGTAGGGTTCACCGACTAGTTCAGGATTAGGGCCTTGGATTAGGTTGGAGAGGAAACTCTTCAAGGCCATTTAAAATCAAGCATTGGAGTCTGAGTTAGGGAGTGTCTAAGTCTAGTGTCATGAAAGTTATCCGGGACCCCTCTCTAACACAGGGGATAAACATGAGGTCGCGTGCGGAAAGGTAGCAGAGATAACCCCTCCAAAGCTGGACCAATCGTAGTGGAGAACACATATAGAGGGCTTATTTTGGGATTTCGTCGTTTGCATTTTCCACGGGGCTTCATGGGTATCGAATCCGTTCAAGGTCCTTACTTGTATTCCAAACCATTTTCTCTTGATACCCTTGATAGGTTTCGGGCTCGATACCCTTCTTATTGTGGTCTATCCGACTTTTGACTGTACCCGCCCGGTGACTGTTCGCGCGCTGGAAACCTAGTTGCCAATATTTTTTAGGGACATACATAGGTGATTGCGGGGGTATACCACGGTACCTAGGATAGACATCAGGCCACGCTTTATAGAATATACCCGGAGGGTGCTTCTGTGTTTGAGTTGCACTTGCACCAGTAAGTTGCTCTAGTGTTGGTTGTTGTAACTGTTCTTCCAATTAATCTAGTGTTTGCTTGTCTTATCTTCTAGGAACTCTTTTAGTGTGTGTTACTTTTGAACGTTTAGACTACCTTAGAGTGTCTTGGATATTCTCACACAGTGGAGGATCCTGAGCTCCGTTGGTAATGAAGGCTTCTTGGCCTGCCGCCGGTTACATTGGAGCCACCCCCGCCACCATTAAGGCGAAAGGTAGACCAACAAGGGTCTTTTGAAGCGACCGGGTTACAAGCCATTGTGCCTGACCAACCCCCAGAGGAATCAACTGTTTTGGACCTTGAAGAAACTTCTCTTGGCCCGATTAAAACCCCAACCACTGATTTCTTAGCACCTTTCATCATACCAATTCAATTTTACGAGTGCTAGATAGTGTTGCACACAGCAGTGGAAACAAATGTTGTTACTCCTTCTGGGAATTCTTCAATTCTCGCTACGGTTGTCACCACAGGAGAGATTTCACCTCCTAACCCACCGTCGTCGGTTTGAGCCACCATGGTCTCGACCACAAATACTTCACACAGTGGTCTGATCCTGTCTTTGGCGGCGACCACAACCCCTTTCACACCAAGTGCGATAGGCCCTCCGTTATCATATGGGATTCCTAGTTTGGGTACAAGTCCTATACTTTCTTACTCCACTTTACAGACTTTAGGTCTAGGGACAGGGAGCTCTAGTGCTCCTCTGCAAGGTCACATTGGGGGCACTCTTGCTCCTTTTAATGCTTTCCCTTACAGAGGAGGTCATATCCCTCCTTCGTCCCCTTCACTCGGCGCGGCTCGCATCAACCATCCATCAGGAAACCTACACACAATAGTTTATTTGGAGCAGATATTCAAGGACCACCTTCACATAGTATGCCAGTAGGTTCGACACCATTTTCTTTGAATGGAGAGTTTGGTAACAACACCTTCTCGTCAGCTGCTTTCCCGACTGGGGGCAACCCCATTTTTGGACAATCTACTCCTATGCAGGGTACTATTCCTGCACAGGAGGAAAACCTAGTAGGACCTTGGAATTTAGGGCAGGGATCCATTCCCTTGTCCGGAATGTCGATTTGGGGTAATTCTTTCCACAATCAATGGAACCCTGGCCAAAATACTATGCCTATCCCCACGGGACTGACATGGGGTAACACTTCCCAAAGTCCTTCGAATATAATGCATGTCCAACAATCAATGTCCTATTTGGGAAATCAGCTGATGATGTATTCACATATGAAAAATCCATACGTTGGCCAGGGCCATGGTTTCTACCAGAATCTGGGCTAGCATCCAAACTTTTACTAGCAACCTAGTGCCAGTCAAACTCCAAGCCCCTTTTTCCTAGGTTAACACCAACAACCCAAACTACCTTTCCTGGCTACTTTACACTTGCCAGATTTGACAATCTTGTTGAATGACCCTATTTGTCACGATCCGCGTTGGCCTCCTATGATGACAAAATTTCCTTCGGACATTCCAAAGTTCGAAGCCAAGCCTAACGAAGATCCAGGAGATCATGTGACTACCTTCCATATTTGGTGCTCATCTAACTCATTAAAAGATGAGTCTGTACAGTTGAGATTGTTTCAATGTACTCTCATTGGGAGTGCCGCGAAATGGTACATTGAGCTCGATCACTCAAGATACTCTTCTTTTGGCGAACTGGCGATGGCTATTTTGAACCATTTCTAGTTATTTGTGAGATACGACACTGGCATAGAGTTGCTCGCCAATTTCGAACAGACAACAGTGGACCATATCTCTGATCACATTCGAGAATGGAGACGCCAGAAGAGTTTAATCAAGGTACCGGTCCCACCAGCATTCTTGCTAGAGTGGTTCCTTAAGTCTTTGGTCCCGCAGTTATCCAAATACATTGCGATGTCAGGAATTTTCTCCGAAGAAGACGCCATCATGAGGGATCAACAGTTTGAGCTCATCTATTATCATTCTGGTTTATTATACAACATCTTGCTAGATGCACCATGTTCAATATTGGATAAAACGAGATAGAGAGTTGGACCACATGCCGATGGTATTGTTGGTTTAGCACAAACAAAGCCCACTGAGCAATTGATGAAGCAGTTGCAGTAGTTATCTATACAACACACAGTGGCCAGCCAAACTACTGCTTTGACTGCTCCCCCTACCAAAACGTCGGAGGTACACACAGTGCAGTCAACTAACCCAAAGGCCACCCAACAACCTGAAGGGAAGAAAAAACAACGAAACAAGGGTAAGGGGAAAAAAAAACCCATTGATAATGCTAGCGTGGACAACACTGAAAAACGGAAGGCGATGTATCCATGCAACTTGTGCACGGAAGACCACCCGACCCATCTATGTCCTCGACTTGCAGAGGCCCCAAAATTTGTCACATAGTAACAACAGGCGGTGTTGACTAATCCATTTCAACATGGGAAAAATCTAACTCAAGCCTCTGCAAGCACAGAAGGGGGCAACCAAGAACCCTGTCCACCTCTGAACAACCCCGCATCTGCGAACATATATATGGTTAGGGGTGATGATTTTATATCGACTAGAGCGCACGACTATAGTAAACCAAGAGCTTCTGAGAAGGGTAAAGAAGTTGACCTCCCATCTCTTCCTCTACAGATTGAGAAGACGTTGGGAGAAACAATGACACACATTCCAAAGGGTGCATTTAAAAAAGCTTCTCATAACCCAAATGCAAGGACCGCCCAGAACTACTCGATGGTGGAGGATTTATCACAAACCCCTTGTGCGATGTCTGCTTTGGAGGTCCTCCAAAGCTTCCCTTCTCAGAGTAAAGCCTTGTTAACCTCTTTAGGCTCTACCGAGACTTGTAATCCGGGTACCATCATGTTGGATACAATCGACTTAAAACCTCATATGCCTTACCACGCAGCGTTTCAGATAGTAGTGGCTTATCCCACGAATTTTTTTACTTGGAATATCTTTCGCATGGTGGTTGATGAGGGCACCTCGACATGCGTTATGTTGTTGGCATGTTGGAAGGCCATTGGTCAGCCCATTTTGTCTCCATCACCTACTCTCCTCACTGCGTTTGGCAATCATTTGTTCCGACCACATGGCATCATTCCTTCTTTCCCCGTGCAGTTAGGAGGGAAGACTGTGTGTGTTGAAGTAGAGGTATTTGATGCTCCCCTCGACTATAACCTCTTGTTAGGATGGAGTTGGACTTATGCTATGCAAGCTTTGGTTGCTACAGTTTTCTAGGTCTTGTTGTTTCCACACGAGGGTCAGATAGTGACCATCGATCAATTGTCTTTCTCCAAACCTGACCCAGCTCTGGGGGCATCCACGGTCCCATTGATTGATAATCCTCAACTAGGTGACATCAACGTAGGAGTTGGTTTGTGCCCATCCTTGATGGGTACCTTCGATTACCCACCCCCTCACGGTGATATCAAATTTATATCTAGTCACCATAAGGTCGAGATTTTTCAAGTTTCGTCGTTCCGTATGACTTATTTCGAAGATCCATGGATACTTCCTTCCCCATCGGCCATGATGGATGAGATAGGGAACCCAGGCATGTCCATGCCCTTGTCTGTCGCTGAAGTAGCATACTCTTTAGTATAGCATGCTTTAGCTAACCCTGATCCGACTCATGCACAAGATTTAGATCCACTTCTAGAGCCTATTTGGGCTCAGGGTTCTCTCGCTAACACCGATTCATTAAACTTAGTCTTGCCTTCTGACGAAACAGTAATCGAAGAAATGACTAGTCTGGAAAAACCATAGGAAGATCTTCATCATAGATCATATTTTCTCCCAGAGTTCAACCGAATCGAAGCAAGAGAATTCACTGTAACCATGATGGGAGATCAATCGTGCCCTATTAATATCCTAGTTACACACAACATTTATGCTAAGGGAAATATGGCAACTATCTGAAACTATACTGATCAATATCTCTCGAAGCCCTGGTGTCATGGAGAATGTCTTCATCGGAGCAAATTTCTCCCCCGAAGAGATTGAAATCTACACAGATCTTTTCAAAGAATTCCATGACGTGTTTTCCTGGTCTTATGAGGAAATGCCAGGTATCGATCCAAAAATAGTTGAACATGAGATTACAACGTATCCTGATGCCAAGCCTGTTCGACAAAAGATTCATCCAGTTAATCCTAAGAAAGAAACAACCATCAAGATTGAGGTTGAGAAATTGTTAAAGGCAGGTTTTATCTATCCTATCCATTTGACCCAATGGGTGTCAAATCTTGTGCCGGTCAATAAAAAACAAGGCACGATTCATGTATGTACCGACTTCTGTGATTTGAACAAGGCATGTCCAGATCATTGATGAAAGTGCTAGTTGTGAGGCCTTTTCTTTCATGGATAGGTTTTTGGGATATAATCAAATCCAAATCAAACCTGAAGGCCAACACAAAACGACATTCATTTGTCCTTGGGGTACATTCGCATATCGTAAGATGCCTTTTGGTCTTAAAAATGTTGGAGTCACCTTCCAGCGGGCCATGTATTTTTCTTTTCATGATCTCAAGCATATAGTCGAGGCCTATCTAGATGATTTAGCATCATGATCTCGCAAGAGAACGGATCATCCCACACACCTTAGACTTATCTTCGAACGTTGTCGCTACTTCCGGATTCGCTTGAATCCAAACAAGTGTAGCTTCTGCGTAACGTCAAGACGATTTTTAGGTTTCATCGTATCAACAACAAGGATCATGGTTGATCCTCTCAAGGT
>ML795786.1:0-25421 GCA_009831015.1 Picea engelmannii
AGCAACATAACATCCTACAGCATTTCATCCATACACACACAAGGGTAAATCTGCAAAACCCTATCTTTTATTCATTTCATACAGAATACAATACATCGGCTCCCTGGCTGGATACGAGCTTACAATCTCCATCTCTCACTGTCTTGCGCGACTTGTCCTCTTGTCGACTCTGCAAGCTCTCCTACAAGCTCTTCGATGCTATGTTTTATTCCTTCAGAAATTGTTCACTTCAGTTTCCCCAGCGTACTCTTCACGCCCTTTCAACTTCCAGCTTCAGATTCATCCTTCCCCCAGTGACTCTTCACCTGTACGGGACCTTTCAGCTTCCACATACGACTATGCACTCCCTTCAACACGTCCGCTCTTACTTCTGTAACAGTTCCTCTTCTCTCACACACTTGTCCTATGTAGCAATATGTCAATCAAAGAACCATGTCTACGCATCCATCCTGTAGCAGCACCCCATCTGCTGCACTACCACACTCTTCAACATTCATTTGATCTGCAACACTGATGTTACTTCCTGTAGTCTGTCACATTTTGTCGCCATTTATTTCCTACAACACTTAATCATTGTTGTAACGGCTTTGTCACGTATCGCAACCACCTTCGCCGTGTCATCCCTAGGATGACCATGATTCTCCTGTATTAATAGGCCTCACCTTCTAGCTGGGTTTTCTCTCATATCGAGTTTCTCAGGTCACATCTTGTGTTCATTAGTGTGGATGGTGTGTTCATTTGCTTGTTCTATCATTTTAGTTTTAGTTATTTCCATAAATTTGAGCAATAAGCTAGTAATAATAAATCTGAGATCTAAGGTAATAAATTACACAATAAAAGATTTCAGAATTTTGTAAGATCTATTGTGACGAACTGTTCTAGTGGAATATCCACGACAGCTTACAGATCAGATGATGTGTGTTGTGGTAGTGCACTTTGCCTTCGTGGGATTTCCCTAGGTGATATGACTTGACATTGTAACATTTGCTAGGCATCACTTAGGTGGGAATGCATTTGATTATGCTAATACCCTCATTGATGTGTCATTTCCTAAGTTTGATTAGAGTGAGGAGTTACTACATGTTTATTTGATGATCAAGCCTTTTCCCAAGGTTTGATGAGGTATTATCATGTAATATTATTTTGGTGGTGTGCCCTAGGTTCAACCTAAGGTTGAGCTTCTATTTTATCAATATGTTGTTATCATGGTGGGATTATTGCTAGGGAGAACTTATTTGCAGGGTACAACACTTGTTGGAGCACACCCCCCCCCCTATTGGCACACATGTGAACTGATAGCATATTGACTTGGTTATTATGCCTGTTTTTGGTGGTACGCCCTCTCTTGTAGATACGTGATGTAGTTTTATTCGTATTTTTGGATGAGGACAATCTCTCTTAGAGAGGCTAGTGTCCACATACCTTGACATGGTCGACCATTGATTGAGGAGGGATCTAACTACTCCATGTTTATATTATTTATTCGACTTGTCATGGAGTTAGTTAGCAAATAAGATTTTTTTATTGTAAGAGAGAAGAAATTCCTTCTATAAAGAGGAGCTTTCTTTCCATTTTGATAGTTGTTGAGAATTTGGGGATTGAGAAGCTCTCCCCTTGGGCTACATTTGTACATCCTACTCTTGAAGCTTAATGGAAGATTGAAGGTATAGCATCTACTTTATGTGAGACCTTTTTTATGTTTGCAATTCTTTTACATGTTTATTGTCATAGGAAACCCTTGTAATTTGTTTTGAAGGCCTTACAATGGAGTGTCTACCGTTTGGATAACGTAATGTGAGGATATAATCCTTCTTATGTTTATTGTTGTCATGTTGAGCTTACATCTAACAAACCTATTTGTTGTTAGAATAATATGGCAATGTTTTAGAATGGCACCCCTAGCTTTCCAAGGATAATTTTCTGCAATAGTTTTCAGCAATTTAAGGTTGATTTGTGGCATGCATAGCAGCCCTTGTTGCTTTACATCTTCATGCATTCACCATCTCAGATCCATACTTGACTCCATTTTGCCCAAGGTTTGACTAGGCACTGGTCTTGGGCTTTTCCACCATCTTTTTGTTCTTACACTACTCACTTATCCATCTATACTACAACATTTGTTTTGTTAAGGCTTACTCTTCAATAATCACCTCTTGTCTCCATTCCATAGCCTTAGCAATCCTAATTAGGGAAGGCCCCCTTGAGTTGGAGAATAACCAACCAAAAGTGACAGGAAGAGCTACTAAGGTGACAGTGAATAGTCTTCCTAAGTTGCACAAGACTACCTCATTGGTGCTTGGGACTTTCCATCATAAAGGGTGCTAGATTTTGTTGTAATATGTCCCACATGGAAAACTATGCATGGAGAGGCACATATACACTTGTTTTGCATATACCTACATCACATACCCCTCATACAAAGTTCCAGGTTGGGTGCTGCATTTAATGATTAGCCCTCGTTATTATCAGATCAAACCTCCCCTCCCCGAACCTATAGTAATTCCTGGCATGGAATTTAATAAATCCCCCTATACTCGTTTGTATTATTTTCATGAGGTGCCTCGTTTTTGGCTCTCTGAATCTGACTGGCCCGTGAGGGGCTCCTGTCAGTTTTTTCTCAACCCATTTACAGAATGTCCTTGAATCAGTCCACCATGCAGGCCCTTAGTGAACCGCTTAAGCAATTCTTTGTAACAGCCCAGAGTAAAATGGCGGAGAGGGTGCACTTCACCTGGATGCAGAAGGAAGAGTAAAATGGTGGAGAGTGTGCACTTCACCTGGATGCAGAAGGAATTGGAATCTCTGGCAATGGGTTTGGATAAGAGGTTTTAGCCCTTCCGATCCTTCCTGAAGTTCTGCAAAGAATTGCTGGGTGTACCGATCAGAGTTGCTTCCCGGGCCATTACTTACAGACTGTTTAGAGACCTGCAGCAGCCCTTGAGATATTTGTCCGAGCTAAATTGGGCAAGCTAACTCCAGCAGGACAATGAGAGAATCCCCAAGAAGTGAACTACAGCAGGGCATCGAGAGGATCCCCAAGAAGTGAACTACAGCAGGGCATCGAGAGGATCCCCAAGATAAATGCAGCATCGCTCACCCAGCTGCTACATCTCTATGTGGTGCTGAGGTGGTGCATACACCAGTTATCTACATTCGGCCAGCAACAAATCAAGTCTGAGGCCAAAGCACTGGATCTTGAGGTAAGGCTGATGAGCAGAATCTGGAGATCAGTTATAGGCCTACTCACAGAATAACTCTCCTCTCTGGCTGTCTTGTTTATACTGAATCTATATATTTATGCTCGTGAGTTGTTGGAATTTAACAACTGCTAAGCAGTCTGTCTACGCCTTTAATTATAATTAGTAAAATTTTATAAGAACCTGCGTTGCATACCATGAAGGGAAAATTTTAACAATTCAAAGACCAACATTTTTGGTAAAAACCAAAATAATTAGTCAAGATCTCCTCACAAAGTTACCTATGTAACTAAGTCATCTGGCAAACTTCCAATTACCAAATCCCAAACTTGAAATTCTTGCAAGTCTGGGATAAATTTGACGATGGCATTTGGAGAATACCCTTCAAATTTAATTGACAGTTTGTTTTTCAGACGGTATTGAGCAGGCCCTCTGTTAAATAGGAAAAGAAGTGAAAAGGAATCCATATTCAGGATTGAAAATGTAGCAGCGGTAGAAATTAGATCACATGGGTATATGAGATTCAGGGATTAAAACATGCCCAAAATAGAATGAATTTAAAAAATGAGACGAAAGGAAGTGGAGAATATGGGTATTATTACAGACCTGTTGTTCGGTGCGAGCGAGGCATTTTCTAACAATTTCACCCTCCAAAGCGCGCCTCTCCTCCAGTGTGAGGTATTCGTAATATTGGGCAAGTCTAGTCTGGCCCTGCTTGTTCACCAACAACACAAATCTGATCGTCATTTTCTCACAGACCAACTTCGGAGCCAGAATTCGTGCTATCTCTGTCTTTCACAGTGTTTCTAATCTCTAAAATTTAATTACGAGGCAACCTAAATTTGCTTAATTTTTAAGAAGATTTTATTAATTTATCAATTATGTAGAGAGATTTTGTGCTTATCAAATCTCCAATTTAAAACCGCTTATCATCCGATTTTTAAGAAGATTTTATTAATTTATCGATTATGTAGAGAGATTTTGTGTTAATCATTCCTCCAATTTAAAACCGCTTATCATGGGATACCGGGTGTGTAGAAGGTCCCTTATCCATTAATACTGGGTTATTACATTTGGTGGTAATTGGTGTTTGACTATAAAATTAGGTTATTATTATTATTATTATCATATTAAGTTTAAAACATTTATCATTTCATTTTTGTAGATTGGTTGAAGTCTCAATATATCATGATTTTTAAGTATGAGGTAGTTACAAAGGAGTGGTGTATCCTACCTTGATAAATCTATTTTAATCCAAAATCTAACCTAGTTTATTTTATTAATTTATAAAGCATACATTTTTCAACTTGGGGAAAAATGAGAGGTTTACATCTCAAGGATAGATCTGAGGTTAAGATGAATCTTAGAAAGTTGATTAAATTGTTAGTGTGGGTCATATTTGCTCCATGATATGACACGCCTACTTCACATTAGGTTGTAGAATGCACGATAACATAATGGTTGATTGGTTGCGGAGTGAAAATGCTTACTTGCTCAGTGTTCCCTCTCCTCCTTGTGTGACCGTTTTTTTTCCTAAGGAATAACTTTGTGGAATTCCCCCTCTTCCCCTAGATCTTGTAGCAACTAGTAAACCCCAAAGGACTCAATGGGAATGGATCTAGTGACCTCCCATTGGAACTATGCCTTTGGCGATATGGTTGAACGAACCAAACTATCCCTTGGAGCTATGTGGCCAAATTTGTTGACCCGGGATTTAGTGGTTAGTGGTTTAGTGAATCATGACCTATGGATTAATATCATATTGCTTTGCTAAGCCATTTTGTGACATGTTATTTATCCTATTAGCATGAATTGAACAAAATTTCATGCATATAACTACATAACAGAGTGTTAAACATGCCTCCTACATATCCAAAATCAACAACTATAAACAAAGGAGACTATTCAATTTTGCACATAATGGTGACCAAAAAAAGGATGGGGATGATTACCATGCTACTACTTCATCCATATCCAGGAACCGCTCTAAGAATCTCTTCCACTACTTGTCATAATTCATCCCTCGACTCTAGTTCAAGCTATCATTTTTCACTAACTACACAAGTGATATGGTGGAGATGTTGGGTTAATTCTCTCAACCCTACCATGAAGTTGTGTGGCATCCATGGATGCCTTCCTTGGTCGCCGAGCAACTCCATTAAATTTCTTTGGTTCCTTTATTGAGCAAATTTGATAGTTGTGAGTCCAATTAGACTACCAACAATCATAGCATAATTCGCATGCAATAACAGTGGCATCATTCACATACATATATTTTGCAACAGAATACAACATGCATGTAGAGCAATTCATAGCAATTGCTTAATGAGGATTTAACCACAAGCATTCATCATACGAGATTATGATCAAGCTCATTCACATAACCATTCGTTTCGCAACTAAATTCATGGAAGCATGTGGCATAACACAAACAAAAAACATTCCACACATAGATGAATATGAACACTTATCTATCATCAAATGGAGTCCACCAAACCAATTGTTGAGGAGTGATTCACACATAGGAATCAAATATGGATTCCACCCCCGAACTAGACCATGATACCATCGAGGCGAAGGAAGCTCCTATAAGGCTCTATTCTCATTCAACCCAACCCATTGCTCTCGTGACATATCCACACATCTCACTACAAAGCACTCTAGGCCCTCATCTAGTCATCAATCAACCATGGCACTCTCTCCTATTGCCTTGCACAACATAAAGAAGATCTTCCATTTCTCTGCTCAATAGTCCCTCGAGGATCTTCTTCCCTTCTAGTGCTCTTTGGTGCAAGTAAAAAGAGTCCAAATTATTATTTCCTTATGGGATAGCATGTAAGAGAAACACTTCATTCCAAACAATTAATGAGCAAAAATACAAGATTATAGGTTTAATGGTGTTTTCTTCAGCTATCGTGGACATTCCGGCAATGGTTTTCCCCTCAAAACCATCCCATTCCCACTCATTTCTCATTAGCAAATCCATTACGTCCACGGGATCTTACCAGCCACAAGTTCACGGGGTTCTCTTACCATTTTCAATGGTTTCACACATATTGTCCCTCCTTACAAGGGAGAGGAAATTCCCATAACATGGGAGAAGAATGTGGATTGGAGAATGGAAGAATGATCCATAATAATGATGATGTTTTCCAAGAATTTGCACAAGATGTTCTCCCCTATACATGGAGAGTATGTGCCTTCCTAATAAGCGCCAAAAACATTTTAAGGACAACTCAAGTCAAGATTGATATGAAAGCTTTTAAGGAAGCATGAGCTAAAAAGTGGTACTTCCCAAGGACAACTATCAAGGTCAAATCACCCATTCAACCCTTTTTTTTTCCCCTCCTATGGTATCATCGTCCCTTTGTTGCTTCCTTAGGTAACCTTTTTTGTAGATATTATATGAATACATTTTCATTTTAAACATTGTTTTACATAAACATATCATCCATGTTGCAACTTAGCTCACTTCATGGACTCAAGCACATTCGTTAGTTGAGTCTTTGCCTTGGGCTCCACACTAAGAATGTTTACATTGCATTTTGCATATTTGCATACTGGTCATTATAATGTAGCCCACCAAGATTGACATAAGTCACATAAACCCCATCATGCAATAATACGTTATTCAACATATTATAATTCAAGGGTCAAAACTGAGGTATTACACATTGTCCAAGGTGTTCCTTGATGGATATGCTATGGTAGACTCTTGAGATTCCATCTTCAAAATAGGATCCAAACCCTAAGAAAGAAAAACTAGACTAGTAGCAAATACAATGCAGATTTTGCATGGGATGAATTGCCTCAAGTGTTGGAAATATGTAGGGACAAAGGATTGCATTGAATTGAGGTTCTAGCCACATGACCTAGCCTTTCCACTCACTAAGGGCTACCTCAAGTTTGAGAGAGATCATATACAAATCCATATATAGGAGATAATTCATGGTGAGTTTGTTCACAAGAGTACACTCAAGTGAATTGACAAAGGTGCATTCTATAGCCTAGTATGAAGTAGATGTGTCCTAGTATGGAGTGAATGTGACAGGTGCTGACAATCAATCATTTTTATAAACTAATAAAATACACCAAGTTAAATTCTTCTTAACCTGAGATCTATAGATCATGAGAGGGATCAAATCCCTCGAGATGTAAACATTTCCTCAAGTTTTTGCACATGAAAAAGGTTGGCTTTGTTATCCCCGATTTTTAGGGATAACTAGGAGATCATGTCTCGAGGTCCACATGTCCTAGACATGGAGTACCGAGAGAAAGATTGACCTGAGCATGGCCCTGGAGGGCCCATCATTTTCTTCTTCCATCAACTTTGTCTTGTCAGAAGTAGCAGCATCCATCACCATCGGCTTGGTCTTGCATCAGAAGAGGCTCTTGCTCCATGAGGTAATTGGTTCAGGTATCATGGTATGTGTCACTTTTGATCATTGAAACCTTTAAATATATGCATCTGATTCCTTTTATCTCTAACAACTGCTTGGATATTACATTGGCCCACTTAACCATGCTTGGGGAAATTGACATGATGCCCTAGCAAGCCTATGCCCATAGGTTCTGGTTTGGCACTGGGGAATTTCTGAAAAGCCATCGTGTGCTCCCATCATACTACCACTTTTACATCTTATCTCTCGCTCATATATCCCATTCCCCTTGTCTGGGCATTTGGTTGACCTATTTGCAGGATTGCACCTTATCTCATGGGAAGAAGAGGCTAAAGGCCCAGAAGGTAAAAGCAGCTGGTAAAAGACAAAAGCCTAGAAATAAAACCTCAAGATGCTTCGCCCAGGGATCCCCGAGAAGGCAATAAAAGGCCTCTCAACAAGAAACAAGAGGGACCCGGGAAATAACAAACAAGACCTAGACAGAGGATAGGGGGTCTCATCACGAGCCAGCCTATTAGGTTCATGGGTACCTAACAGTATGACATTGCCACCATTTGGTTACCACGCCAAGGCATTGACCTTTGGTTGCATGGCCAAGGGAAAGGGGGTCTCATAACGAGCCAACCTTCTCATCTCTGTGAAAGTACTTGTGGGTAACACTGTCAGCTCTGGTCACCATGCCAAGGCAGTGTCCTCTGGTTAGCTCTTGAATAAAAAGAAAAAGCAAATAAAAGAATAAAGGCAAGAACGGGCTTGGAAAAAATGCATCCATGACAGGTATAGCTCGCCTTCTACAAAGGCACCCACATATAACATTATGCATCCTTGGCCCTCACTGCACCCACATGTATGGACATCCCCTAGCCACATCACCTCACTTACATGGCTTGGATGAAATCTTCCTGGAAACTTTCCTTTTCTTGTGGATACTAGCCCAATAGGACGTCTTGTTTTTTTCTCCAATCTTGTATTGCAGGTTTTTGTAATGTCTTTGAGCTATTGACTGATGTATTAGGGTTTTTATGCATATGTTTAATAATATTGATGATGAGATGTGATTAACATTGCTATGATCCCGGTGACTGATGAGCCCATGGAGGGTGTAGCTTTTGATGTGCAGGACCATGCCCGACGGACAGGTACCATTTGGACCGGTACACATGGGGAGATGACCAGTTCGGACCTCCATGGGGCTGAAGAGCCCACCAAATGGATGTTTAGACACCATCAGGGGGTAGAGACAGGA
Organism: Picea engelmannii; assembly: GCA_009831015.1. Classification (NCBI taxonomy): domain Eukaryota; kingdom Viridiplantae; phylum Streptophyta; class Pinopsida; order Pinales; family Pinaceae; genus Picea; species Picea engelmannii. The sequence goes on from ML795786.1 coordinate 8,844, forward strand.
TGGAGATGGATCGGGGCTTTTGCACTAGAGAGGAAGAGGACGTTCCATCAGAGGCTCTCTGACGGGACTAGACCTAGGGGGAATGACCCCTTTTCAGTGGAACGTCAGCCTTGGAAGGCTTGGGACATCTCCATCTTCACCATGACGTCATCCAGCTTCATGGATGCTTTTGGATGCAGACTGGGCAGCAACGGCACATCTGGCATGTTGAAGAGGCCCCTCGGGGGCTAACGTTTTGCTCCTTGGTGTCTCATTTGCCCTAGAAAGGGCTAACGCCTCCCTTGAAGGGGCTTTCACTCTCATTTTTACTTGATTAGGGCTTTTTTTGCTTAGCATTTAATGTAAAAACAATATTATTTTGACATTATGGCCTTGTCGGCCTTTTTATGACCTAAAAGGTAAAATTAGGTCATTGATACACTATAAACTGAGGGTTTTTGCTCTCATTTTTATCATCAATTATCACTCACTCATAGTGAGGTCTAATTTTTAGCTCCCTATTGGGATTTTTGGTTGAACTAGTGATGCGCACTTGTTGAAGGAAGAGATTTTTTGGCATTTATGGTGTTTCTCTTGAAGGAAGGTGTTACAACTAGGGTTTGCATGGTTATTTCTTCATGAATTGTAAGTGTTTTTTCTGCAAAACTTCTTATTGAATGGTTGTAGTTTAAATTTCTTGCATATTGCTTATAAATTTGCTGAATCAAAACCCTAGGTAACAAGCACACAAGTAGGTCCTTGTCTCATGTCCCCTGATAGAGAAACCTTTAGCCATTGAAAGAGAGGAAGAGAGCCTAGCCGTAGGTACACTCCTTGTTTCTCTTTCCCCTGTGCTAGCCATACCTTGTAAAGTCCAAGAGAAGGAAGACGTCCTAGGCCTAGGTTATCTACACCTAGGGTCGTTTTTCTTTAGGGTTTGAAGACAGAGCCTTGCCGCAACAACAGTCTCCCTCTTTAAGCTTTCTCGTCTTGACTTTGTGCTTCATCTAAGCTAGTTGTTTGCCAGGAAGGAGGAGAGAGCACGAGGCCTTGCTTTTGCAACACTGGAGTGAGCCTCTCTCCCCTAGGGTTTTGTCTTTGAGGCCCTGCTTTAGCAGCACCTTGAAACTTTTCCCTCTAGTCCTTTTAAATCTCGTCTCCTTCAACATGTGTGTCATTCACTTTTTGACTACATTTAACCCTAAGGCACTATTCTCCAACCTCAAACGTTGAAGTAGAATTGGATCTAAAACACTCTCAAACATTTTTTGAATTGAAACCCTAACTACATTAACCCTAACCTACTAACCCTAAGTTGTCGGTGTCATCTTTGAATATTTCATCTTATTTGCAGCAACGTTTTGTCTTTTGAGTAATTGGATGATAGTTGAAAGCATTAATTGATTTAAGAGGTTGTTTGTTGTATTGAATGATGTATCATTCTAGTATTTATTGATGAAGTGACATTACTGCCATTACTATTTTGTAAACATTGACTTCGTCAACATTTACTTTTAATTGCTCATATTGAATATCAGATAGTCTTTAATATATATGAAGTACTAACCAGGATTGCACGTATCAGTTTCCTTGTTGTATTGACTCAAGCATGTGCTTTTCTTTTCTTTGGTTATACTTTATTATTGGTTGTTTAGCCGAGACTATCTGATTGGCAGTGATCTGTGTAAGGGGGAACTTATTCTTGTCCTTTTATCCTTTGCCCTTTCAAAACCCCAAGTCACTGGGGACATCTCCCCTGGGCCTAGCCTCCCTAAATAGAAAGAGCCTTCCCATTGTGGTGACATTGGGTGGGATAGGTTCCTGTTACGCCAGTTTGGCCCTCTACCTTATAGCCTTTTATCCTAGCTACAAACTGTGCAATAATATTTTGGCGTTGTTGCTAGGGAACACTAAGTCGATTCTCCTGAGATGACAAATCTTTTCGGTAAGCCTTGCCTTAGAGACCTTTTCTTACAAGCTTACCTGGCAACTCCACTAGGGTGTTTTCCCCTTTTTCTTTGATAATTTCAAGCAAATTATCTGGCGACTCCACTGATGATGACCCGTAGTGGGCAACAGTACTCAAACCCCTCTATTGTGGCCACTGTCACTCTAACGAACTCTACACCCCCACTTAATCCACACAAGTGGTCTCACCCAGAGACTTTTAGTTGTTTCGACCTAAATAACATCCAAGGTGGGTTACACGACTTACCCAAGGATGCAAGTTCCTGGCTACCACTTTTCTCAGGAAAAGCAGTTCATGGTAACTCACATTGGGCCCAGTTCTGTGACGGCTGTGAATTTCATTTGGCTAGTCAGGAACACCCTGATGTCTTTATGAGACTTTTTGCAAGCTCTCTTGTAGAGGATGCTAAAGTTTGGATTGATGCCTACCCAAAAGGAAGCATAAAAAACCCTAAAGAACTACAAAAGGCCTTTAGAATAAGATGGTGCAACAGTGAGCATTCACAAGATTCTTATTCCCAATACCTTAGCATTTGCAAAGGGTCCCGTGAGAGTGTTAGGGATTTCAGTGATAGGTTCAACCTTCTCCTCAAAAGGGTCCGATCAAAAGTAAGCCCAGAACAAGCTATCCTCGATCATTACCTATACTCCTTAGAAGGAATCTTACAGTTCACCCTCAAAGACCGGTCACTTGCGACTTTAGAAGAAGCACGGGACTTAGCCTTTCAGATTGAGATAAATCTTGAATTCGAAGACTACATTTGTCAGGTTGACCTTTCACGAGATGATGACCTATGGGACCCTAGTGATAAGCTTGTCTTGGAACCTGAGCCCCTAGGAATCCTCCAAGTCGAACTTGCTCCCACCAAAAGGAAATGGAGCCTTTCCCATGAGAGCAATACCCCTTTTCAATAACTTCCTTTGGAAATGGAGCCTCCTGAGAACGAGAGGGAAGAAATTGAAACTTTCTCGCCTGAAACCATTAAGCATGATCCTCTGGAAGATTTTCCTCTTTTTATCCATCAAGTGGGACACCCATTCTCCAAGAATGGTGAGTTCACACCTTTCTATGTCACTCTCCAAGTCAAGGACTCCCTCCTCCGCAATTGTCTCCTGCACCCAAACGCCACAACCAACATGATGATGGAAGAGGTTATGTATCAATTGGGCCTGAGCTTCTCACAACCAAATACCGGACGTGACTTTGCAAAAGGAATCATTAAAAACCTGGAGGTTGTCTTTGATTCCTGCCCCAGTGCTCCCTTCTTGATAGATGTGGTCGTCGTAGATGTCGTGAGCAATTTGGGTATTATCCTTCACAAAGGCCTTATAGAGCACTTAGATGGAATTTTTCATGAACGACAATCCAAGGCAACTATCCCTCATCCTGAAGGAGGATTTTTCACGCTCTATAATGAACCTCTCGTAGGATCCCCAGTTGAAACCTCTGATGAGTCAAATGATCAACTCTTGTGTATCGATAGTGACCTCAATAATTGGTTTGTTCAAGAAGGGAAGTTAGATATCGACACCATTGAAGAAACTGAAGGAATCTGGACTTGGAGTTTGAAGGATCCCACTCAAACTCCAGATCAGGCGCCGGAATTGTTTTGACATCCCCTTCTGGTGAAGTCTTCTACCATTCATATAGGCTAGAATTCCATTGCACCAATAACATTGTCGAATATGAGGCCTTGATCCTGGGGCTCAACTTAGCAATTGACAAAGGCATTACACACCTAAAGGCAAAGGGAGACTCAGACCTCATTGTATCACAATTTATGATGAGATTTGCCACTAAAAATGAGAAGTTGAAGAAGTATTGAGACATGGCTCAATCCCTCTCAAAAACCTTCAAGATAATGTCACTTGAAGCCACTCCTCGAGAAGAAAACCATGTGGCGGATGTTTTGGTTGTCCCTACTTCTACCTTACAGCCTTGTGAGGGACCTCTTCATGACTTGTGCAAGATGGAGGTTCTTTTCAGACCTTTTGTCCCCGATAATTTGGAGTATTGACAAGTTTTTGAAGATGACGATCAAATTATTAGGTTCATGGAGAACAACAAGGAGTTCATTGATTCACAAATTTCTTTCCTAGCTGATTCCATGAACCTGGAAGTTATTAACCTTCAAAGCAATACCTTGCCAAAGGGTTGTGTTCCCCTAGAAAACCTTTTTGATAGGCATGACGTTTTGAAGGGAAAAAGGCCCAAAAAACAAGTTGATGAAGCCCTGGAATTCAATATCGGCACAAAAATAGATCCAAGAATGATCAAAATAGGTAAAGGCACCACCGAGAAAGAGAGGATAGAGATTTTGGCACTAGTCAGGGAATTCAAGGACACCTTTGCTTGGAACTACAATGATTTGAAAGCCTATAGGGGGGATGTTATCCAACACGCTATACCTTTGGTAGAAGGAGCCAAACCTTTCCGACAAAAACTAAGACATATCAATCCAAAGTTGGCAAGCCAAATACAGAAGGAACTCCAGAAGATGGTTGATGCTGGCATCATAACCCCTATAAGATATTCCTCTTAGATGTCGAATTTGGTAGTTGTTCGAAAAAAGAATGGTGACATACATTTGTGCGTTGACTTCCGTAACCTCAACCAATTCTCTTTGAAAGACAATTATCCGCTCCCGAACATGGAACATTTGCTTCAAAGGGTCACAGGGGCAGGGATGATGTCTATGCTGGATGGGTTTTCAAGATACAACCAAGTCTTTCTTAAAAGAGAAGACCAACTCAAAACTGCATTTACCACACCGTGGGGAACCTTTATGTACTTAAGTATGTCGTTTGGTCTTATGAATGTCGGTGCCACTTTCCAAAGAGCAATGGATTTTGCCTTCAGGGACCTTATACAAAAAGTCATAGAAATCTACCAGGATGACCTTACCTTTGTGTCCAAGGATAGGAAAGACCATCTCTCACACCTCAGGATTGTTTTCGAGCGATGCAGAAAGTATGGTATCTCATTGAATCCCAAGAAATCCGTTTTTGGTATTGATGAAGGAAAGTTATTAGGTCATGTGGCTTCGCAGGGAGGAGTCTCCATTAACCCCGAAAGATTCCAATCAATAAAGGACATCCGCCCCCCAAACAACATAAAATATTTAGAATCCTTTCTTGGAAAGATCAACTTTATTCATAGATTTGTGCCAAACTTTGTCGAAAGGATAAAACCTTTGAGCACCTTGCTAAAAGGAGGTGTCACCTTCAGGTGGAATGATAAGACCAACAAGTCCTTTGAAGATATTAAAGATGCTATCTCCCAAGCTCCTGTCTTGATCAGCCCTGATTTCTCACAAGATTTCATAATTTTCTCGTTTGCATCCTAGGATACTATTGTCGATGTCTTGATGCAAAAAGATGTTGATGGTTATGAACATCCCGTGGATTTTACGAGCAAGGTCCTTAGAGATTCTGAGTTGAATTATTTTATCACTGAGAAACAAGTGTATGCCCTCGTCAAGTCCCTCAAACACTTTAGAAACTACGTTGTCTACAATAAAATCAAGGCTTATGTCCCATACCCAGTTGTAAAAGATGTCTTGTCACAACAAGATTGCATGGGTACTAGAGGAAAATGGGTTTCCAAAATCCAAGAGTATGACTTAGAGATAAAACCCACCAAAATAATAAAGCGACAAGGTTTGGCCCAGATGTTGACTGAGAGTAACCAAGAAGCCATACAAATGGGCGAGAATGAGCAAGTAAACGTGATGATCAACGAGTTAGAGCATGATGAGTGGTATTCCGATATCATCCACTATCTAAAGAACATGTCTTGCCCCGATCACCTGGTAGACTACAAAAGAAGGGCTTTGAGATTGAAAGCTATGAAATACTGCTTGATTGAAGATGGACTTGGGTGGAGAAATCCCGATGGGGTCATACTTAGATGTGTAAACAAAGAAGAGGCAAAGAAGCTACTGGAAGAATTACACTCCGGATACTGTGGTGGGCACTTTGGAGCTCGTACTACTGCCTACAAGATCCTAAGGGCTAGTTATTATTGGCCAACACTTTTTTCTGATACCCACTAGCATGTCCGATCTTTCCAGCCCTGCCAATACTTCTCCGGTAAACCAAAACTCCCAGCACAACCCCTGAAGCATGTAGTAATAGAAGCACCTTTTCAGCAATGGGGTTTGGACTTTGTTGGTGAGTTTAAGGACAATTCAAGTAATGGCTACCGGTGGATCCTAACAGCCACAGACTATTTCACTAGATGGGTCGAATATATTCCTACAAAAAAGGCCACCGAAGAAGTAGTCATGAATTTTCTGGAAGACTGAATCACAACAAGGTTCGGTGTCCCTTCCAAGATCACTACAGACAATGCCAAAGCTTTCAACTCATATGCTCTGGTAGAATTTTGCTTCAAATATGGCATTGTCCTATCCAATTCCTCCAAATATTACCCACAAGGGAACGGATTGGCAGAATCAACCAATAAAAACCTCATGAATATTTTGAAAAAGGTTGTGGGGGAAAATAAAAAATCCTAGGATAGCAAAATAAAGTATGCAGTATGGGCAGACCGAATAACAACAAAAACTTCCACGGGAAAAACTCCTTTTGAGCTGGTATATGGACTAGAAGAAAAACTTCATGTGAACCTCCAGATTCATATCCTCCGTTTCTCTCAACAATACGCTACAGATGCAGAAGCAATCCAAGGAAGGATCAATCAACTAATAGAGCTAGATGAGATGAGGAGGAGTGCTTTTGGTCAAATGGAAAGAAATCAAGAGAAGATAAAAAACACCTTTGACCATAAAACTAAGGAAAGAAACTTCACCAAAGGAGATCTCGTACTGCTATGGGATAAGAGAAGAGAAAAATATGGTATGCACAAGAAATTTGACAATTTATGGGCAAGTGCTTATAAAATCATGAGTTATGCAGGTACAAATTCTTTCAACTTAGAGACCATGGAGGGAGAAGCCCTGAAGCTGCCAGTGAACGCCTTAATATCAAGCGTCACTACCCACCGACGACCTGACTTCACAAGTAAGTATAGGTAAGTAGGCATTTTGTATTCATGTATTATGCCATTTGCATTTCATGTTAGTTGGCTTTCACATTTGCATTATTGATTGTTTTCTTTCAGTTTATATATATGTCTATATGTATGTTGGGGTGGCATTATTGCCCCATTTTTGTTACTGATGCCCCCATCGAGATTGAGCACGTCTGCAGATTATACCAGAGATGTTGAGGTTCTCATGCGCTCTACGGTGAGAACATGTCCCCGAGTTGGAGCCAAATGTTATCCCCGATTTTTAGGGATAACTAGGAGATCGTGTCTCGAGGCCCATAGGTCCTAGACATGGAGTACCGAGAGCAGGATTGACCTGAGCATGGCCCTGGAGGGCCCATCCTTTTCTTCTTCCATCAGCTTTATCTTGTCAGCAGCAACAACATCCAACACCATCGTCTTGGTTTTGTATCAAAAGAGGTTCTTGCTCCACGAGGTAATTGGTCCAGGTATCATGGTATGTGTCACTTTTGATCATTGAAACCTTTAAATATATGCATCTGATTCCTTTTATCTCTAACAACTGCTTGGATCTTACATTGGCCCACTTGACCATGCTTGGGGAAATTGTCATGAGGCCCTAGCAAGCCTATGCCCATAGGTTATAGTTTGGCACTGGGGAATTTCTGAAAAGCCATCGTCCGCTCCCATCATACTACCACTTTTACATCTTATATCTCGCTCATTTATCCCATTCCCCTTGTCCGGGCATTGGGTTGACCTATTTGCAAGATTGCACCTTATCTTGTGGGAAGAAGGGGCTAAAGGCCCAGAAGGTAAAAGAAGCTGGTAAAAGAAAAAGCCTAGAAATAAAACCTCAAGATGCTTCGCCCAGGGATCCCCGAGAAGGCAATAAAATCTCTCTCAGCAAGAAACGAGAGGGACCTGGGAAATAACAAACAAGACCTAGTAGTAGGATAGGGGGTCTCATCACGAGCCAACCTCTTAGGTTCATGGGTACCTAACAATATGACATTGCCACCATCTGGTTACCACACTGGGGCAGTGACCTTTGGTTGCATGGCCAAGGGAAAGGGGGTCTCATAACGAGCCAACCTTCTCATCTATGTGAAAGTACTTGTGGGTAACACTATCAGCTCTAGTCACCATGCCAAGGCAGTGTCCTCTGGTTAGCTCTTGAATAAAAAGAAAAAGAAAATAAAAGAATAAAGCAAGAAAATAATAAAGGCAAGAACGGGCTTGGAAAAAATGCATCCATGACAGGTACAGCTCGCCTTCTACAAAGGCACCCACAAATAACATTATACATCCTTGGCCCTCACTGCACCCACATGTTTGGACATCCCCTAGCCACATCACCTCACTTACATGGCTTCGATGAAATCTTCCTGGAAACTTTCCTTTTCTTGTGGACACTAACCCAATAGGACGTCTTGTCTTTTTCTCCAATCTTGTATTGTAGGTTTTTGTAATGTCTTTGAGATATTGATAGGGTTTTTATGCATATGTTTAAAAATATTGATGATGAGATGTGATTAACATTGCTATGATCCCGGTGACTGATGAGCCCATGGAGGGAGTAGCTTTTGATGTGTAGGACCATGCCCGACGGACAGGTGCCATTTGGACTGATACACATGGGGAGATGACCAGTTCGGACCTCCATGGGGCTGAAGAGCCCACCAGATGGATGTTGAGACCCAATCAGGGGGTAGAGATAGGATGGAGATGGATCAGGGATTTTGCACCAGAAAGGAAGAGGACATTCCATTAGAGGCACTCCGACGGGACTAGACCTGGGGGGAATGACCCCTTTTCAGTGGAATGCCAGCCTTGGAAGGCTTGGGACGTCTCCATCTTCACCATGACATCATCCAGCTTCATGGATGCTTTTGGAGGCAGACTGGGTAGCAGTGGCACGTGTGGCATGTTGAAGAGGCCCCTGGGGGGCTAACGTTTTGCTCCTTGGTGTCTCATTTGCCCTAGAAAGGGCTAGCGCCTCCCTTGAAGGGGATTTCACTCTCATTTTTACTTGATTAGGGCTTTTTTTACTTAGCATTTAATGTAAAACTAGTATTATTTTGACATTATGGCCTTGTCGGCCTTTTTATGACCTAAAAGGTAAAATTAGGTCAATGATACACTATAAACTGAGGGTTTTTACTCTCATTTTTATCATCAATTATCACTCACTCATAGTGAGGTCTGATTTTTAGCGCCCTATTGGGATTTTTGGTTGAACTAGTGATGCGCACTTGTTGAAGGAAGAGATTTTTGGCATTTATGGTGTTTCTCTTGAAGGAAGGTGTTACAACTAGGGTTTGCATGGTTATTTCTTCATGAATTGTAAGTGTTTTTTCTGCAAAACTTCTTATTGAATGGTTGTAGTTTAAATTTCTTACATATTGCTTATAAATTTGTTGAATCAAAACCCTAGGTGACAAGCACACAAGTAGGTCCTTGTCTCATGTCCCTTGATAGAGAAACCTTTAGCCATTGAAAGAGAGGAAGAGAGCCTAGCCGTAGCTACACTCTTTGTTTCTCTTTCCCCTGTGCTAGTTGTACCTTGTAAAGTCCAAGAGAAGGAAGACATCCTAGGCCTAGGTTATCTACACCTAGGGCCGTTTTTCTTTAGGGTTTGAAGAAAGAGCCTTGCCGCAGCAACACTCTCCCTCTTTAAGCTTTCTCGTCTTGACTTTGTGCTTCATCTGAGCTCGTCGTTTGCCGGGAAGGAGGAGAGAGAACGCGGCCTTGCTCTTGCAACACCAGAGTGAGTCTCTCTCCCCTAGGGTTCTGTCTTTGAGGCCTTGCTTTAGCAACACCTTGAAACTTTTCCCTCTAGTCCTTTTAAATCTCGTCTCCTTCAACCTGTGTGTCCTTCACTTTTTGAATCCATTTAACCCTAAGGCACTGTTCTCCAGCCTCAAACGTTGAAGTAGAATTGGATCTAAAACACTCTCAAACCTTTTTTGAATTGAAACCCTAACTACATTAACCCTAAGTTGTTGGCGTCATCTTTGAATATTTCATCTTATTTGCAGCAACGTTTTGTCTTTTGAGTAATTCGATGATAGTTGAAAGCATTAATTGATTTAAGAGGTTGTTTGTTGTATTGAATGATGTATCATTCTAGTATTTATTGATGAAGTGACATTACTGCCATTACTATTTTGTAAACATCGACTTCGTCAACATTTACTTTTAATTGCTCATATTGAATATTAGATAGTCATTAATATATATGAAGTACTAACCAAGATTGCACGTATCAGTTTCCTTGTTGTATTGTCTCAAGCAGGTGCTTTTCTTTTCTTTGGTTATACTTTATTATTGGCTGTTTAGCTGGGACTATCTGATTGGCTGTGATCTGTGAAAGGGGGAACTTGTTCTTGTCCTTTTATCCTTTGCCCTTTCAAAACCCCAGGTCACCGGGGATGTCTCCCCTGGGCCTAGCCTCCCTAAATAGAAAGAGCCTTCCCATCATGGTGACATTGGGTGGGATAGGTTTTTGTTATGCCAGTTTAGCTCTCTACCTTATAGCCTTTTATCCTAGCTACAAACTGTGCGATAACAGGCTTTAGAAACTAATAAAAGAAATTAGGCTAGATCCAAGATATTTTTTTTGTGTGTGTGTGTCTATATTTTGAAAGAAACAGTCATAGGGAAACCCAAAGGATGTTTCCCCACATTCGTGGATGGCATTCCAAGTAAACCCGTCAACATAGACTAGTGTGCCTCACCCTGGGGAATTTAAACCAAGCACTTGTCGGGACGAAACTAGCCAAATTCCAAACAACATTTGTGGGAATTGATTGACCTAACCCCTTGGGCTTGAGGTTACACACACACACATAAGCTCAATAGGTTATCTCATTGGATAAAAGTCTGATTGCTCAAGGCATAATCACGAAAATTTGGTGGCATCGAGTTGCATTGGGTTACTAGTTGTTAATGTGGTTGGTAGTTACTACCATTCTTCATTCAGGAATCCAAGGAAGAGAGGAAACTCCCACAAAATTATTCTTTGGAAAAAAAACATACATACATACATAAACATAGACATAGTTTTCTTTGTGATATCAATTTTACTTTGTGATAGAATTGGTATTTTGTTATATTTATATTGCATCACTTGTGATTATTTTTCATATATTGTATTTCACTTGAGATATATCCACTTATCAACTCTCTCTTTTTTTTTTTGTAAATAAAAGAGAAGAAATATATTACCTTAAAAGCTTCAAATCAGTACAATAATCGAAATTCGCCACATGTTCCGCCACATCAGGGAAACCAGAACAGGTGGCTTGCATAAAAGCTTAGAAAAACTATAAGGTATGACATGACAAATGTCATGCTTAAAAAAAATGGCATGTCTAATATCATGCATAATAGTCTGTATCTCATACCAACTAATAAAACATGGTTGTTGCCATACACCAGGAAAATTTAACAAAACTAAAAAAATTTGAAATTGATTCCTGATATGCAAAATTAAAGAGAGGCTAGAGGTGTGGTGAACCCATGCATCCATCAGTGTTGTAGGTGAAGATGAATCTTTGTCTGCGGGTTGGACAACGTGTTTTATCCGGTGCGCCTGTCAAAGAGTCGAACAGGAGGTCCATGCATCAGTTGAGGAGGCTCTGGTTATGCAGTTGCTCCTCCAGGTTCCACCTCATGTCAAAGATCAGCTGAAGATGGTCATGTGAAAGACAATGAGGATTGAGTAGAGGTTGTTCAATTTGCCCCACTGTATCCGCGCGAGGAGTTGTATCTGTATCATTTGTTGTTGGTGGAATTTCGTCCAAGGCCATTCCAGAGGTGGCATTTTGAGCTATCTAGTCTGTCAGCCAACTAGAGGGAATTACTTCTTCAACCACACAACCGCCTTGCTCCAAAGGCTTGTCTTGGGGACTGGTGTTGATATCATGCTTTGGCATGGCTTCCAAAGGTTGCAACTCGAGAGGAGGGCTCTCTTCCTCCACCAGGAAACTTCCTGGGTCAGGCATGGTGTCGGTGAGGGGTGGGGGCGAGTGCGGAAGGTTAGGCAAAGGAAAATCAAGCCAATTCTGGCCAATGTTGGTGGTTGGATTTGAGGGTTGCGAGGGATCCGGGCGGTTGCGTCGATAAATGAAGTTATAATACAATGGCCCTCTTTTGGGTTTACCATGTTCTCTAGGCATGATGGCAGAGAGGCAACAAAGGGTGGGACATGGGAGCCAAACAAAGTTTTGGTTCAAAGAAAAACCGGTTAGAGGTATTGCGTTGGTGAAAATAAATCTGAAGAGGGGGGCCAACAGGATGATGGAGAGCCCTAGGAGAACCAGAATAACAGAGTGTCCACAACATGTAGGCGGGGAAAGATGGAATGACATAGTGCCCAAGGAATGAATGAGAGACGACAAAAGATGAAAAATGATTGAGTGCCTGAGGACTCTTACCTTCATAGAGGACGGTGAAATGATGGTGGGGATCGCCATGAACGTCGAGGTGACTTCAACTATGTGTCGCGTACCTGCTCTTGTACTCCAACACTGGTTCGCGAGGGGTGCCATTAAATTCTCGGTGATGTCGTAGCGCACTACCATAACTGCAATGTGAGAGCCCATCATTCGAAAGGTTTAGTTGTGTGACTGATGGTTGGGGGTAATAACTCCCCTTAATGCATGTGTGCCACCTTTCTCCCGTTGTCCAACTGTCACCCCATCCGGGGATATCCACTTATCAAGTTACCAAAGTAGATGAATAGTCTAAACATCCAAAATGTTTTGATCGAACAAAGAAACTTTAAAAAGGATATACATTTAACTATATAGGACCATCATGGAGAGGGGCTTGCATGGCACCAATAAGTGCATCAACAAATTCAATGTGTTGAGAGTCCATTAAACAAATAGAGCAAAAGCATTTAATCCACGACGAAAGAGGGGAGGAATGCCAACTTGGACACGTCCTAAATGAAGGAATTTATAACCAACATTCATGTATTTCGGAAGATAAAAAATAATTCATAAATGACAATAAGTGGTTATCTAAGTGAGTATCTTCATTGGAGATGACATTCTCAAAATATGACAACGAGTCACGACTTTGAGGAAAAATGGATAGAACTTATACACATTGGAAGTTTTTAACTTTAGAAGATGCCATTAGAGAAGAGGTTTTATTTCTTCAATAGACAAAGATGTATTATTTACTTCAGATACAATATATTTGAAAGGAAGAGGATCATCCATTGAGACTCATTCAACATTCTTCATTGAATTAGAAGATGTCATAGTATCCAAAGTGAGAATAAGAACATGTTATAAAGGGTTTGGCTAAGCGCGTTTCCTTGAGATGGAGATAATAACCACAAACACAACTAACTAAAGTAGACTTACTTTTGGGCCCACCCTAGCAACTTACTTCTACTACTTTCGAGCAATGACATTCTTCATTGCACTCCTCGAATCAGAACACAAGTTGCTACCAGTGTAATGAACCCTACTTGCTAAACCCACTTAAATTTTTTCTTTTGGCTCAACAAAACTAACACCAAGCAACATGCTAATTAATTCATGCAAATAATAAGATCTCTAAAACTAGAATGTAGCCATACAAACACATAGAAACAACATTTAAATTAGACATAAACACAATGGAAATAGAATTCAAAACACAACAGAAAACTTATCTTTAATTAGATGAACCAATTAGCTGCGTACAGAGGACGATCCTCCCATCCATAGGCTTGTTGTTCCAAATCTCAACAACAAGCCACCCCCGAGTTGGGGCTATGAGTCCATAAGGAGGTATAACCCTCTTGGCTTTCCACTCTCCATAATTCAACAACCCAATACCCAAGTTCTACTCCATAGAAAATTCCAATCCATCATCTCTATCTTTCCTCCTCAACCCACCCAACCTAAGTAATGGGATCCCCCTTCACTGCACACAGCCCCTCAGGCCTTCCCACTTCCCTCCTGAGCTACAATGCACTCGGTTGGCTAGGAAATCTCACAATTGGGAGTCTAGGAATTATTTGTTGTTCTAGGAGTGATCACACAACTTTCTCAAGGCTCTTGAGCCATTGCCTCAATAGGAAATGTCACTAATAGGCATACAACCTTCATAATAGACCTACAACCTCATTTTCAACATATAACTCATCCCAACAATGGTTATCCTCAAGCATAGCATGGCAGGTGCTTTTTTTTCTACACTCGACCCTCCTCTTGCTCTCCAAAACTAACATGAAATTTTGTCCCAAAAAGGCACTCGAATTTCCTTTTCTTCTCATGCAAGATTGACTCACACTTTTCCCAAAAAGAAAATGCACTTAGCCCATGTTGTCGTAAATTAGTGAGTCGACCTTTACCACCCACCACTCTTACATCACTTTAATATCCCTCTTGATATTTCAAAGGTGGATAAACATTAATATGAATGGGATGAATTAATAAAAATGGGTAACCCCTTGGACCCCTCTTTAGCCCCCTCACTTATGGAATCATATCCTCCCCCCCGTGGTTATCGTCCCACTTGTACCACATCCAATGATTATTATTTATTAATTATTTTAATGTACAAAATACATAATTCAGTCTTTGGCCATATTAATCAATACGGGCCAGGGCGACAAGTGCAGGAGGGGTGCTTTATGACCCTGGAGGACAAATTGAGACTACTTACTCATGGAATATAGGAGTGGTTACTAATAACCAAGCAGAAGCATATGCTCTTCTACAAGGCTTGCTCATAGCCAAATCCAAAAACATAGGAGTCTTATCTATTGTGGGTGACTTAAAGAACACAATCAAACATTTGAAACTCTCCTCCCTTCCCAGTGATGTGAGTTTGAGATCAAATTTTCTTCACATCCATGACATCATCAACGAATTCAGTCAAGTTTACCCATGTCATATTAGGTGAGACCTCAACTCCCTCCCTGATAAATTGGTTAACATGGGAGTCAATTGAGAAGTTGGTTCTCTAAACATTGATGGAAGAACCAATCACAGTCCTACCCCTTATCCCTCTTCTCATGGTCTTTCCATATGACCCTATCCTTTAGGTAGATTGGGCCTTGCTTCATTCCTTAGCCCTCTTTTTTGGAACCACGTGGCTTCCCTCTCATCTTGCCATGGGCCCTCCTTCCTTGTTCCCGAATGTAATGTTCCCAACTAGGATAGATAGGAAAATATGTTTGTTGCTCGAGGTATTGTTTCTATTTGAATGATTTTATCAAACACTTTGTATTAATGCTGCTAGAAGTGCCTTACAAATAGTTTGCATATGTTTCCAAGATAAGAAAATAAACACATCTCATGCACCCATTACACATGTTGGCATGTTTTTAGACAGAGGCAGAGTATGCGTGTTTGTCATTGATGGCGAAGATCAGCACAATCAGATGGCGAAGATCAACACGATCAATAGCGAAGCGATATTGGCAAGATCAACAGTGTAAGATCAAAAGGAGGAAAACAGTCAAAGCACGACAAAGGTTTCGTTTCAGAGTTTCACAGATCGAGAAATCCAAAGGAAAGAGGTTGGAACTTGCAATATGCGAAATCACGATAACAATCCTAACCGATGGAGTCAATGGAGCATGGTGTGGGAACTCGCGATGTGTGAGATCATGAAAAGATCTGGACCGTCGAATAATCGATATCGTGGACCATTGATCATGCATGACGAAGGCCTATGAAGTAGCGAAATCGTGATAAGATCTGGACCGTTGATTCAAGAAGGACACATGGTGAAATCGCGATAATATCTGGATGGTTGGTTCCATAGGACACATGGCGAAAGATCATCGCTTCACTGACTGGAACGTCAAAGGAGCAAAGTGCTCGTTTGATTGGCGAGTGGTCACATTGTCGAGAGCTGGAGAGCAGAGCTAGAGAAGCCAAGCTCTATTTTTGAGTTTGTGACAATCTGTGTTGGAATATGGGTGTTTATTGTTGGGTATGTGTTATATTCTTTGCACGAGACGGACTGTCTGAGGATCTGCCTCGGGCGCGCAGGGGGGTGCAGGGGGGTGGAGCCCCCTGCGCGGGGGTTCGGGGGCAGCGGCCCCAAATTTTTTTTTTTCGGGCCGACATATTTCCGTCAGGCTGACATATTTCCGGGACCACATGATATTAGGTGGTTTTTCGGCACATGGTTTTTTGCCGATGGTTTTCTATTTCCGGTTAAGGAATTAGGGTTTTGGACTAATCCAGGTCATTGGGTTAGGGTTTTGGATGCCGCTGGCTCCTATATGTATATTGTATTGTAAACAATGTAATACAATGTATGAATATAATATATGTTACAGTGGGAGATCTGCGGTATTGTTTTTTAGGTGAAAAGAAGATGGAGATCGAGAAGTTTAATGAGAAAAGCTTTGAGCTGTGGAAGCTCAAGATGGAAGATCTTTTGGTGGACAGAGATCAGTGGATCGCGGTAGATCCAGGTACGACACCTATAGGAACTTCTGCAGATGATTGGAAAAAGACGGATCGAAAGGCAAAGAGCACAATTCGACTGTGTCTCTCTGATTCAGTATTACTGAATGTGTCAGAGGAAGCTACAACCAAAGATTTATGGGAAAATTTGGGGAAGTTGTATCAGTCTAAGTCCCTGGTAAA
>ML795786.1:25521-35680 GCA_009831015.1 Picea engelmannii
AATAATATGCACATGGCTTTTTAGGAAATAATATTAAAATATTATTCCAGGCCTAAGCCCCCTAGGCTCAACACTCAACCCCTTTCCCACCTTCCAGCCCCTAGTTTCTTGCCCACTCTGTGGACGCTCAGTCCCCCTTCACTTATTCATCGTGGTCGGTCTGCACCTGGTGGTGTTTATATTTTATTGATTATTCTGCATACATACAAGTACAACAGCAGGCTCCTGGCCCTCAAACACTTAGGCTTCCTGGCCTAGCAAACACATAAGCCTTCCGGCTTATACAAAACTTGGCTCACCAGCCTATAGAACACATTTACAATTCATTGCATATATCATGATCTGTAACGGGGCTCGGTCTTGGGGACACTACAATCCCCCTCCCCTTATTTTTGCACTGTCCTCAGTGCAACTTTACATCGCATCTGCAAGTTCTTCAAAATTTTCAAAAAGATGCAGGTACTCTGCCCGCATAACATCTGCATGCTCCCATGTCGCATCCTCAAGACCGTACCAGGTCCACTGGACCTTTACAAGCTCTATAGCTCGATTCCGGAGCTGTTTTCTTTTCCTGTCCAATATGCCCATAGGATGCACTTGCAGGACACCTTCTGGTTCCACCTGAATCACAGTCCAATCGATGATATGATTAACATCAGGTACATATTTCTTAAGTAGTGAAACATGAAACACATTATGTACATTCATAGATGCAGGTAATGCAAGCATGTATGCAACCGGCTCAATCCTTTCCAGGATCTCAAATGGCCCACAAAATCTTGCTGCCAACTTGGCGCAACTTCCCAACTTTAAAGAACTCCTGTTAGTTTTCACTTTCAGGAAAACATGGTCACCCACTTTGAATTATCTGTGGTTTCTGTTACTATCAGCGTAACTTTTCTGCCTGTCCTGGGCAACTTTTAGATTGTGTTTAATTTTTATCATTTGATCTTCCATCTCTTTGAGCAGCTCAGGCCCAACTACTACTCTGTCAGCTGGATTATCCCAGCTCACTGGAGTGTTGCACTTTCTTCCATAGAGAGCTTCGAATGGGCTCATCTTCAATGATGCATGATACCCATTATTGTAGGCGAATTCCACCAAAAGCAGGTAGTCTTCCCACCTTGATGGTTTATCCATCACATACATTCTCAACATGTCTTCTATTACTCTGTTTACTCTCTCTGTTTGTCCATCAGGCTCGGGATGATATGCTGTACTAAAGTTCAGATTTGTTCCGAATCCTTTGAACAGTCCTTTCTAGAAATTCGAAGTGAATTTCGGGTCTCTATCAGACACAATTGTCTTAGGAATTCCATGCAAGCGTGTAACTTCTTTTAAGAAGATATCAACAACATCTGCTGCTTTGTGGGTGGTTTTCAGTGGAATAAAATGGGCAGCTTTAGTAAGCTTGTCCACCACCACCATGATTGAATCATGCTGCTTGCTTGTTCTGGGCAATCCTGTGATAAAATCCATTGTTACCACATCCCATTTCCATTCAGGAATAGGTAAAGGCTGCAGTAACCCTGTTGGGTGCCTATGCTCAGCCTTAACCTTTTGGCACTCCATACATCTGGCGATGTATTCAACGATTTCTTTCTTCAAACCCGACCAGAAATAATGGCTTTTGACTGCTACCACAGTCTTCTGATATCCAGGATGTCCAGCATAAGCCACGTTATGCATCTCCTTTAGAATTGCCAGCTTCAACTCTTGGACATTGGGTACATACACTCTGTTTTTATACAGAAGTAAACCATTAGTTCCCAAGGTGTAACTTTTCTTGGTTTGTGGTTTCCCATGCTGCTGTAGCTTTGCTACAAGTCTTTTGTACTGCAAATCAACATTTGCAGCTTCCGAAATTCTGTCTTTCATCTCAGTCTGGTACATGCTAATGGTTGTAGCATGTAATTCGTGCGCTTTTCTGCTGAGTGCATCAACCACCTTATTTTCTTTCCCTTTGATATGCTTGATATCAAAGTCATATTCGCACAGAAACTCCAGCCATTTGATTTGCCTGGCGTTTAAGGTCGGCTGATCAAATAAATACTTCAGACTGTTGTGGTCTGTTCTTAATTCGAATTTCTTGCCCATGAGGTAATGTCTCCATTTCCTCAGGGCGTGGACGATTGCTGCCAGCTCCAAATCATGAGTGGCATAATTCTTCTCATGTTCCTTCAACTTCCGGGATTCATAGCAAACTACAAATCCTTCTTGGMYGAGAACTCCTCCCAGCCYCTCCTTACACGCATCTGTGYACACTACGTAATCYTTGTTTGGATCTGCAATCCTCAGGATTGGAGCACTAGTKAGCARYTGCTTCARTYGMTGGAAGYTGCTCTCACATTCWTCAWTCCACTGRAAYTTCTTCYCCTTCCTTTRCAAGGAAGTGATAGAATGGGMTATCCTTGAGAATCYGGCTATAAACCTCCTATAGTAGCCTGCCAGACCCATAAAAGATCTWACTTCYGCCACAYTYCTCGRCGYTGGCCATTCTCGAATGGCCTGTACCTTCTYAGGATCCACAAYGATCCCYTCYTCWGATATWATRTGTCCCAAGTAATGGATCTGCYTTYGGTAAAAWGAGCACTTGCTCAGTTTTGYGTACMRCTGGTGTTCTCTCAACACCTGCAGCACCATTCTAAGGTGTTGTTCGTGTTCTTCCTCTGTCTTGGAATACACCAAGATATCGTCCAAGAAGACTATGACAAACTTGTCCAGATAATTTCTGAACACTCCATTCATTAAGCACATAAAGACAGCATGCGCGTTGGACAATCCAAACGGCACCACTGTAAACTCATAATGACCGTACCTTGTTTTGAAGGCAGTATTGCTGATGTCCTCATCCCTTATTCTCACTTGGTGATATCCAGATCGGAGATCTATTTTCGAAAATATTTTCACATCCTTCAACTGATCGAAAAGATCATCAATCCACGACAGAGGATACTTGTTCTTGACAATGACCTTATTCAACTGTCGAAAATCAATGCACAGCCTCAACGTCCCATCTTTCTTCTTCACGAATAGGACTGGGGCTCCCCACGGTGACACGCTGGGACGAATGTAACCTTTCTTTAGTAGCTCTTCGAGCTGCAATTGCAACTCTTTCAGCTCTGGTGTACTCATTCTATAAGGATCCTTCGAAACTGGAGCTGCTCCAGGCATCAGATTTATAGAAAAATCGATGTTCCTTTTCGGAGGTAGTCCAGGCACCTCCTGAAATAAGTCCTTAAATTCTTTAAGTACCTTGTGGTTTTCCAAATTTGAGACCACATCTTGGAATACTTCCTCCACCCGGGCTGCAAATAATTGACAGCCTTTCCGGTAACATTTCTTCAGCTGCATGGCTGAGATTTCTCTAACAGCCACGGCTCTGGGAATTCCTTGGATGATTACCTGATTTCCCTCTTCGTCCTGACATGTGAACCTCTTGTTACGACAATCCAGAAGGGCATGATGCTGGTCCAACCAGTCCATCCCAATTAAGAAATCGTATGAGCCTAAAGGCAGAATGTTCAATTCGGCCTTAGTGCTCATTCCTTTCATGTCCACTAAACAAGACTTAAACAATTCAGTGACCTTCCTCTTGGTCCCTGTGGCCAACTGCACTAACCAAGACTTCTCATGTTTGCTTCTCGTTAGATGCAAACTTTCCACCACTCTAGGATCTACATAACTATGGCTAGCCCCTGAATCAATTAAAATAACAAGTGGTCGGTTGTTGATCATACCTTCCACTTCAATCATGTGCGATTGAAATTCTGCTTGCTTGTTGTCCAGGGCTGCGTAGATCCTCGGCATTCTACTGCCCATATCCTCCACTGTTTCAGCTCGCTGAACAGTATGGAAAGTTCTTTCTTTGTCTTTTCAGTGGGGGCAGTCTCTGTACCTATGATTCCCTTTACAACCCCAACACTCCATAGGTGGAGGCCTTGGCATCTGCTCACTCCCTTCAACTTTCCCGGGGTCTCTAACGGATGACTGTACCCTAGGGCCATTCTTGAAAAAGGGGGGCATGTTTCCCTTCTGCCTCTGTTCTTTCTTAAACCTCTTATGGTCATCCCAAGCCTTCCGAAAGGTAGGCTTTTCTTTTTGCTGTTCGTATAAGCATTTCACCCTTCTTATTGTTTCTTCCATACTCTTAGGATCATCATATTGAATCTTGTCACCAATGGAAGGTGGCAGTCCACTCAGATACCTCTGAATCTTGACAACCTCGTCCTTGATGAATGGAACATACTTCAGTAGTTCCAGAAAACTTCGTTCATACTCATCAATGGTCATACTGCCCAACTTGAGTTCAAAGAACTCCTTCATCTTTCGGTCATAGTACCTTTTAGTCAGGTATTTCTTCTCGAAATACCTCTTAAATTCCTTCCAAGTGACCTCTTTCTCTTGGATGTGCTGCACCTGCATAAACTGATCCCACCACATGGATGTTTTTCCTTCAGTTGGTACATTGCAATTCTTCCTTCTGCATGAGCAGAATAATTCTGCAGTTGGAAGTATTTCTTCATGCCAAGCAACCAGGTCTCGACATCTTCTTCCTTCTTATGTTCTCCATCGAATGTTGGAGGTTTAATCTTGTTCATCTCCCCTTTCAATTCATCCCTTCCAGATTTTCGATGTTTTCTGGTAGGGGACGGGCTTGAACTACTGTGTGTCTCCTTGCTCGAATGCTTCGGGGAGAGACGGTAATGTTTGTTACCACTCCTTGATCTTCTTCTCCCCTCAGGGGTTCTAATAGTTCTTGATCTGCTTGTGTCACTCCCTTTTTCCAATTTCTTTTCTATTCTTTCCAGGCTCTTCAACAATTTTAAATTGAATTCACCCTGCCGATCCTGGACTTTCAAGAGCTTTCGGCTATCAGCTAGGCGAGCCTGGGCATCTTTCTGCAATCTTTCGATGAGTTGCATCATATGTTCTTCCTTATCCATCTCTTTTCCATGCCCATTGGAGTTCGATCCTTCCACTCCCATATTGACATCCTTTCCTTCCCGTTCGTCTCCTATTTCGGAGGCCATCGTCACCTTTTCCCATTCCATACTCGGCGTTGGTTAACTGGGATCTTGAGCTCCGTTGAACTCTACACACGCACAGTGCAATTAAATTCGAAGCTTGTCAGGCCCTTACTCCTTCGAAACAATCTGTAACATTTATAAGCCAATACGAACAAGAACGAAAGACATTTTGATTCAATTAAGTTTTCTAAGCTCTCGTTTGGTTTTACAATTTTCGTGTTTTTGAAACATTCATTTTCGGCACTTCGTGATTTCGGGACTTCAGGATTTGGTCCATGAAGATCCCACAGTTAGATATTTGTAACCAGGGTCACCCTTTTGCAACTCACGATCTCACGAGTTCGTGAGTCGAAGACCCTCGACTCATTTCCTCTAACCGTCGATACCCGAGATGCGACATGGGTATGGCTCCCTCCTTGCTAGCGTCTTCTACGCATGACCGTAGTCTAGGGCTACGTGCTAGCACCCTTCGCT
This sequence comes from Picea engelmannii, assembly GCA_009831015.1. NCBI lineage: Eukaryota > Viridiplantae > Streptophyta > Pinopsida > Pinales > Pinaceae > Picea > Picea engelmannii. Next base: position 31,026 of record ML795786.1, read on the forward strand.
ATTCACACCTTCGTGATTTGTGGCATCCAGCCCTGGTGCCTCCCTTTCACGAAACCCCGAGATGCGATGTTGACTTTTCTCCTCTCGTTCTCGCTACTTCGCGACTTCGCGAGTTTCAATGTCAAGCTCCCATGCCCTTATCTCGCGAGTTCCCGAAATCGCGAATTACTTTATTCTCCGAGCCCACAGCACAGCTGTCGCCCTTCACCACCGTGGCATGTGGTACGTTAAGGAGGGTCCACGTCGCTTTTAACGACGTCATCAGGTCCCACCACTCTCGCCTGTCTCTTCGACTCACTGGCACGTGGTACGCATTCATGTGTCCACGTCCAATCCAAGCATGGAACCCGACGGTCAGATCTTTCTCACATCGAACGGTCTTTACAGACCCTGAGATTTCCCAAAGGAATCTCGTCCGTTCATCGGGACTTAGTCACATGCTAATGTCTCGACAGTATGGTTGGGATTTATCACGACGAAAGTCCGAGTTCTTATCATCGGAACTTCCGAATCCTCGATCCTCGAAACGGGTAGTCTCACAACACGTGGCCATCTCAAATCGGACGGTCCACGACTGCTCCGGGGTTTCCATCATGGAAAGTCCTGATCCCTTGTTACCAGGACTCCCGATATCGCGATTCCCGATTTCCCAAAATGGAAAATCTCACGACACGTGTCCTCTGTCTTTCGGACGGTCTAGATCTATTTCGGGCTTTCGCCTTTAATCGCTGAGGTTTTAACCTTCAGACACCCCCCGACAGATCCAACGGCTGTCGGGTTTACGGTCGAGATCTGACGGCTCAAACGGTTTCTAACTGATTCGGGATTCGCATATCGCGATTTCCACACTCCTGTGCCATTACCAAAGGAATTTTAATCCTTACGCACATTTTTCTAGATCCGACGGTCACGAGGGCTCGCCTTCCCTCCCAAACAGATCCTAAGGTTCTAACACCATTGGTGTAGAGACCTGTCTCCCCGTGGCCATAGACCACACTGGCTGTGGTTTCACTGCACCACTAAACCTCCTGAGTTCGTAAGCGCTGTCAAGCAACTACTTGACACACTGGAACAAACCAAGGTCCGAAATTGACCATTCCAGGCCCAATTCCCTTCACCTTCTCGGTCCAACGACCACTCCACTGGCCCATCTAGGCTCAACGTCGAAACCTTCACTCTGATACCAAATTGTAGTGTCACTTTTCACTACCAGGGTTTTCTAACCTCTCACTAACCAATCTGTACATGGAATTTTACATAAAACATACAGAATTGTATAATCACATGCGTAACAACAAAGAGATACATTTTAATTTTCAAAATAAACATATAGTTACCCTTATCATTAGACAATCCATAGCTTTCAACAGTAATTCATTTACACAACGGAAAACATGATAACAGATCCAGTACAGTCATGATAAAATGTGGTAAAAATATAATTAAACACTTATCTTGTGAAAGTGGAGAAATCCACCGACCAAATGCAGGCCTTCCACGAACCTCCCAGCCGTAGACCGCACTGCTCCTCAACTCAACAGTGGGTCACCCCCGAGCTGGGACTGAGCTCCACCCCAGGGCAAGGAATCCAGACTCAGGCTGAGGTTACAGGGAATTCAGTCACACACAACCACCAGGAAGAATGCTCTCCCAGGAATCTCCCACGCTCACTGCCCACAGACCCTCATTCCCCACATGCCTGTTCCACCCCAGGAGAGTGCACCTTCTCTATCACTTGGACAGTCCTTCAGCTGCCAGTCTCCCTTACCTTGGGTTACAGGAACAGACCGGACCAGAAGTCTCCGGGTTCTGTGGCATCTACAGGGTTCCTTCCAAGAGCTCTCTCCTTCCTCTGCACACTCTCTCACCTGGAGGGAGTCGCTCACAGGCCAACAAGCCTCACGCAGTCCAGAACTGCGTGCCACAACAAACACAAGGAAAATGGACACAGGCTTCCCAAGAACCGGTTCAACAGTCACAGGATGTTCTCACGGTCAAGATTTCAGAACAGGGCTCCACGCACAAGCTCGCTCAACTTTTCCTGGGTAAACAGAGACTTTTCCCCGAAATTGACATGGACATTTCGTTCAGGGAATGCACACACTGGTTTTCTCTCACAGACAGACTCCACGGCTCTGAACAAGGGTAAACACGCATTCTTTAGCACCCAACACAGGCTTCCTCTCTGTAACAGACATACACGAGGTCTCTTGCAGACTGGCTCGTACCGCTCCTGCTCAGGGCAGTCGGGTCGAATGGAATACCCCAGATCCCCCCCCCACGGCTGTTCCTTTCTGTTTTATTTGCATGCGTCAGGGTGGACATTTGTCACCCTGGGAACTGCATGCGTTCCATCTGCATGCCTCCCCGTACACTCCTTTCCTTTTTGCTAGGAACTTAAGATAAAATAATATGCACATGGATTTTTAGGATATAATATTAAAATATTATTCCAGGCTCAAGCCCCCTAGGCTTAGCCCCAAGGCTCAAAACTCAACCCCTTTCCCACCTTCCATCCCCTAGTTTCTTGCCCACTCTGTGGACGCTCAGTCCCCCTTCACCTATTCATCGTGGTCGGTCTGCACCTAGCGGTGTTTATATTTTATTGATTATTCTGCATACATACAAGTACAACAACAGGCTCCTGGCCCTCAAACACTTAGGCTTCCTGGCCTAACAAACACATAAGCCTTCCGGCTTATACAAAACTTGGCTCACCAGCCTATAGAACACATTTACAATTCATTGCATATATCATGATCTGTAATGGGGCTCGGCCTTAGGGACACTACAGGCTGTACCACATTCCTCCAAGGCTCCAACACAGATTATCTAGGATGTCTTAGAGATGAGGCTCTAGGAATTTCAGTTGCAACAAATTTCGTAATTTGTCAATTCCCATAGCAATTCCAACCAACAAGCTCTCTTTCCCCACAACCTGCACAAACCAAGGAAGTGTACCCCCTTCTCTGCACCATAGTCCCTCAGGTTGTACCACTTCCCTCGAGGGCTCCAGTGCAAGGTAGAACATGAAGTCTCAGAGATGTGGCTCTAGGAACTCCAACTATGATAATGGAATCTCCTAATCTTCAAATAGTGTCAGATGTGCCTCCTGCATTGCATCTTTAGCTCCACTTTGCTTCTTCTACAAGCCTGACAACTTGCGTCTTTTACAAGCCTGGAAACTTGCTTCTTCTACAAGCCTGACAACTTGCTTCCTCTATAAGCCTGACAACTTGCATCTTCTACAAGCCCAAAATTTTTATTCTTCATTCTCTAGTTGTTTCTATAGCATCCATTAAGAAATTATATCCATTATATCCATTATCATGCAAGAGTTTTCAACTCCAAAATATAAACATTTATTCAAAATAAGTTTGCAAGCATAAACCGATACTTATTTGTATGGTTATCTTGTGATTTATAAAGTTGCCATGGGAAAGAATTCAACTCACCGTTCTTCTCTGAAACACCCACATAATCCCAACCACCAGGCCATATGCATTATTAAGTTGCATCTTCCTTGCTATACTCACCCTCCAAGCTCAGGAATCTCCTTCTTTGCTACATAGTCCCTCAGGCAATCCATCTTGCCAAGGTTTTCACATGCAAGGAGAGCACCAACTTATTGTTGGACTCCTATTGGTTACAGTGTCCTAACAATAGCCTTCTTCTCGAGATTTTCTAGCTTCAATAGATATAATCTCATATGTACACACATACAATCATCATGAGATATCATCATAACAATTTCACTTATTATTTTTGTTACACGTCAAAATTGCTCAGCTGGATAAGTGTCGCATTGTCCCTCTCAATTGTTGCAAGTGTCCCACAACTTTCGCAAGTGTCGCAAGTTGGTCACTAGTGTCGCAAAGGATGTTCAGACATACTGTCATGATAACGACACTAAGGAGACACTTATAACATCTCACATGATTGATTTGAAGGAGGAGAACTGATCTACTAAAGTCAAACAACCTTTTGCCATCTGAAAGCACCCAAAAAACTGAGTTTTGGAGAGGAGCGCTCCCCCTTACACTATCTCGGAGCGCCGGCGCTCCCCAATACACTGTCAGGGAGTGTTATAACACTCCCCTGGCCCTTTTGAGGGAGTGCTATAGATTTTGAGGGCGCTGGCGCCCCCTAAAGCTTACTAGGGAGCGCTACAGCGCTCTGATGGCCCTTTTGAGGGAGCGCTACCTATTCTGGGCGGTTGTTAAACTGTTGAGATGAATGGGGGAAGCTTCTTTTCATTCTTGGAAGGCAGTTGGATTCGAATCCCTAGTTCAGCCATGATCCTAGGGCAGATCCTCAACTGAAGGAGGAAAATCCTCACCTTCCCCAAGGATATMTCAAGATTGTTGAGCCTCTCCAAGGCTATATAAACAAGCTTTCTAATGGTAAAAGGGGACTGCAAAATAGAAAATGATACCAAACCTATGATCTCATAGGTGAGGACAGAAAGAGAGAATCATACCAAACTTATGATCTCATGAGTGGTATGGGGGAAGAATGGAATGTGTGAAACTTATGATCTTGGAGGAAATTCACAGTGAGCCAAAGGAGATTGATCAGTGAAGCTGCTGTCATCCAGGTTGTGGATCTTTCAGGCAAGGGTTAGACGAAGAGGACTTGACGAAGCTGTCGCATTC
>ML795786.1:38684-68949 GCA_009831015.1 Picea engelmannii
AACTTTACCAATAAACCGATGTGCCAATACCCATGGTCACATCTACACAATGTGTCCTTGCATTTAATCCAGAATACCACATATCTATGTCATGTACTCAACCTTGGCGAGTTGGAAGGTTCAACCAATGCCTCAACAAATCATCCAAAATCTTCCCAATTAGTTGTCCAACTATTTTGATACCTTCCTCTTCGACCCATACATAACACCAATAATTTAATCCTTTAGTGCTCTTCAGTGTTGACAAAGAGGTTCCAGTCCAAACATCGATTATATAGGGAGATACCATTAAGAACTTGTATGGTACTATAGCCCTTACATATCCAACCACATCATGGCCTCCCACATGGCTAGCTCTATTGGCATCCATTTCTATAGTAGGAGTATGTCACCTAACTTGACCTAGTTACGACCTCATAACCAACATAACATACCGCTAAAAGTTATATAAATGCATTCAAGCATTAAACATCATTTTGTATCTTCAAGGCTTTATGCTTCTGCATATAAATTCAAATATTGAACTTAAACTGAGGGAATTATTACCTCAATTCCCTTCATCATTTTGTGCAACATAAGAAACCAAATGCATACTTGCATGGTTGTTATCAAATTTTTTGATGCTACTTGATCAACTAGCATTTTGTAGAAGTTCGCAGGCTCCCGTCACCAACCTCTTGATCAACACTCTTACCATCCTTGTTTGTCTTTATATAGATGGCTCCAATATACAACAACAACATCATCAACATCATTTTCATCCATGCTATAGTATTTTTTCTGGATACACAATCCATCATTACTCATATTCAATTATCATAACATCATTATTGCACACACACACACACACATAACAACATACTACTCTCAGTCTACAATCATGCCACATGTATGCCCAAGCATTCATGCATGCATTAATGCACATCAATATGCACCAATTATTGAATCTCATCAAGCCAACGAATGCACATGAATTCTATCTTTACTATATGTTTCATGCATCTCTTCTATTATAAACTCGAGTACATATATTTTCTAGCTTCTTGAGCTCCATGTAGCTATACCTAAATCCTTCTAGATCCCTACAACTCTATGCACTATCAAGCTGCTCATTTGTGCATTACTACTTCGTGATCTGAACCTATTCTATCCAAGTCCCACTTGGCCATTATGCAATTCCAACCAATATGTCCTATTGGCCACTACCTCCACTTAGGCAACCATGTTCCAACTTTGCCTTGCCAACATCTTGGGGATGATGTAATTTATAACGTCCCATCATCTTGATACGACAATATCCTTGAATCACCTTAACTATTATCATTATGGCATTCCTTGCCATTATCTTTACTCAATCTTCACTTCATTGAGTGGTTCACCATGAAACCCTGATTATCTACTCAGGACCAATTTCCCTCAATGGAATGATACATTCCTCCATTAGCACTTTTAAGTGGATAACAAATTTAATTATTTTGTCCTTGAATCATTTGTACATGTACGTTGCTTCCATTAGGCACTCTGATAACAAAAGTGGATTTCTTTCTTGCCCTAGGATACTTAATCCATAGTTTCCCATTCATAGCTAGAACCCATTTTTCTAGGCATTCCTATGCTTGAACATAGAGATAACTTACACATCACCTCCTAAGATCCTTGTTCTCCTTTGCAGCAAGCCTTGTAACCTTCACTACATTTCTACCTTCAAGGCTACGGAGTCCTCCTTAACTCCTTGTGCATGCTACTAACATTCTTCACTTGCTAGCTTCATGTCCTGTGCGAGAATCATTGTTGATTTGCCTTTGCAATTCATTAAGACTATGTACCATTTGAATCATAATTCTTTTATTTTACTCTTCTTGAGTTTCTTATCCACTTTTCATTACTTGCCCTGTAACTCTTTATTGCCTCAACCAACTTCTACAAGCTTTGCCCTACTTCCATGTAATTTTATTGCAACTAATAACTACTTTGGTGCTCGAATGAATTTCCTAGTTTATAACTTGTGTCATCTACAAGATCAATTTCTTTCCCTTCCTCTTGTTGTAACTTGTCTCTATTCAAGAGTAGACAACCTACATCATGAATACTTTTTATTGATGAATCGTCTAATACCTCTGCATAAATGCCCAATTTTGTACTACCATTTTCATGATGATTAAGCTCCTTGGTCATCTAGTCAATAATTTCGACATAACATTCTCTACTCGAGTGTTCCCTTGCTCATCACTAATGCCCTGTTACTAGAATTCAACCTCTTTCCCTTACCAGGCTATTACACTTTCAAATGCGCATATATACTTCTGCATAGGCACTATCATGGGCATATGAACTCTTTCTTACCCATTAATGACATCCAATCTATACCTGTAAAATTGGAAAATGATTTTCCAAAATCGACATTATTTGGAAAATCTTCATTTTGAGCAATTGCATGGTTCACAAAGCTCAATTGCCCTTTTTCTTGCAACTTTATCTAATAACCATATGCTCTGTTGGAGAATTTAATCCTTTTGTCATGTTGCCCTGGATTAATTTTCCAATGAATATACTCTTTCCTTATTCTGATTTTTGCGCTGAAAGTTATGGCCTTCTGAAATCAACAATTTCACCGCTTTTTGCACTTGTTCCACTGGTACCAAAAATTTAAAGACCTAACTTCTGCCTTTTGTAGAGAAAAATATGGTGAGAACCAATTTTTTTTTTATATTGGGTGTTGATAGTATTCATGATTTTGAATACATAGAAACTCTTAGATTTATAATCTGACACTCCATCTGAATTCTACATCAATCTAGATTTGGAAATTTTGTCCTTTTGCATTTCTTCAAGACTTAGAATTTTTGGCCAAAAATGGCTATCTCCCATTCAGAGCAAAACTGACAAAAATCCCCTCAATAAAAAGTTGTCTGGATTGATGAGTAGATACAAATTTGAGTAATAAATTTTTTTGGACAGGTGATCTGGGGTCCCTTTTCTTCTTGTTATGAGTCCGAAAATAGTGGATTTTGCCCTATTTCATCATCTCCACTACACACCCTTTTGAATTTTGGTAGGATGCCAAATGGGTATCTTCATGCATGCTTTTTGAGCCATCTATTATACTTTCACCCTTATCAGGGCCCCGATTACCAAGAACAACCCACACCTTTAAAAGTCACTATTTCACATTTTTTTGGAAAATGGAAGCAAAATTAGCAATGGCCCTTATTGGAATTCTTGTATCCTTGTCACTGCAGACAGACAACCTAAAATTTGATTTGAATTTGAGTTAAACTACTCTTTTTATGCCCAAAAAAGTTTTGGGATCCAGACTTTTTTTGGTAAAAAGGGTTATTTTTCCTTCCCTTTTCATCCTTCTCTTTCTCCTTTCCTCTTCTTTATTTTCTCCTTTATCAACGATCATGATCTATCGCTTTCACCGACATATTTATGCCAAAAGAGTTTTCCTCGTCGACATATCGACACCCTAATGCCTTTCCTTCGCCGATGTATTGGCGACATAATGTATTTTCCTCACCAACGTAGAATTCACTTTCCTCGTCGATACACGCTATATGAGTGTGTTATAACCTTAAATTTCACCATACATGCATACCTGGCATTTGGCCCTCTTTCTTGCTCTTTTTTTCAAGCCACCACTGAGAAACTCTTCTTAAAAACACTATTTTTGAAAATGTACATGCCCTGCACCATTACTCCCCGTGTACACACGCTTGCTGCACCACTACAACTCACGTATGTACACTAGATGTACCATTACAACCCGCGTATACCCACAAATGTTGCAAAAATTTAAAAAGTTGCAAGGAATTCGTTGAGATTACGGCCTATTGGGTAGTTACCCAATTGTCCCACCGCCTATAGCCCGTCACCCAACCGAATAACCATACTTTTGTCATATAAAAGGAGGTGTTGGGGTCTCATTCCAAGAAGAAGCATAAGAACAGTGAAACTCTGTCTGTTTCACATCCCCTCCTTGCCCTAAGAATTTCGGCCACCTTGTGAGATTTGCATCAAAATTTCCCATTTTGCCCTTTTTCCTCCATCATAAGCCTATGCCATTTCCCTAGAAGAAGTGTGAGAGGAGAAAGATACGCAGAGGCGCAGTTGGATCTTAGTGAAGAGGAGCCTAGACCAGACCAGGTTCGTGGAGCAGTCACCGACCTTTGTTGTAAGTAAACATTGTAATATCAATAAAAGGAATACATTTTCTGTTCCGAAATATGATGTGTCAAATATCTATGTTTGATTTATGTTTTATGCTAACATCTACCCATGATTTATATTTGAGATGAATGTTCGTAGTTCCCTGTTTATCTGTTTGTGAATGCAGGCTAGCCTTGGGAGGAGGCTTGTAGTCAGCAGAGCTATCGAACGCGAGAGGATCAACACCGAATGCGGAGTAAAAGGTAAAGTTATCTGATCTTTTCACTTTGTATTTCATGTATGACTTTGGGGTATATTCAGGGTAGTTAGAAAAGTAGGAAACTTTTATATGGTTAGATCTACCCACATGTTGAACCCTAGTGTAGTCCATAGCGGGGGTTTCCCACTATAGTAGAACTGGCGACCATACTGGGGAAGCCTCTAGGGTTTTAGGGGATTTTTGTGTGTTTTAATTGGTTTTATTAGCTTTTGAGTTTCTGTAAGTTTGCTGAGTCTTTAAGGGATTATGGTTACCTGTTGGTGTCATACCAGTTCTCCCTGCCCTGTCAGTCTACCTGTTTTTTTTTTTGTTTTTTTTGAGAAGTTACAGAGGTGTACGCGACCTGCTGTGGTTTAGCACGCGTACATACACGCCCTACTTTATAGACAACCCACCTACATACACATGTTGCTTAAGTGTCAGTTGCGTGCCTGTGTCAAGAAATTTTTTCTTTAAGGGGAGGAAGTCAACCTCTTCCCTGATTGAAGTCATACTTCTCAGGGGTTTCTTGATTAAGTACAATGTCTTTGTTGTTACAGTCTTAGCCTGGGTTTGACGTCGGTTTGTTTTTCTTTTTAAAGATTTATTGTGTTTTATTTTGAAAGGGTTTAGGTGAGTCTTTGATCAGCCTATTAGGTGTCTTTAGTGACTCCCTGTGATCCACAGTGGGCCAGAGATTAGTTTCCAGTCTTGTATTGTTTTTCACGTTTTCCCCTTTCGCTTGCTTTAAAGAAAAAGACAAAGAATTTATTTCAAGTTTCTTGTTTGAAGCATAAAAAAAATATAGAAAAAGTTTTCATTTCTTAGTTTGGTTAAGTAGTTGGGTTAGTTACTTTGCTTATCAGGAAAAATAGTTCTTTTCTTAAGTTCTTTACTGAATGCTTAGAACATTAAGGAGCTCGTAGTCGAGCGAAATTTCATTTTAGGTTTTTCCTTTAAAAGATTTTAGAAAAAGTTAGTTACAAAAAGTCGGTTAAAGAGTTAGTTGCAAATCTCTATTGATTAACTAGAAGTAATTTTTCTTTCAGTTTCGTTTGTTTCTCCTTCTTCGTCTCCCATTCACATCACTAGTTTCACGGCTGTTTACTTGAGTTAAAACAAGCCATTTAAACTTAACACTAAAATTAAAATTTACTAGACTTTATGTTTGTAGGGTCAATCAACTAGTCTAGGCTAGAGCCTTGAATTAGGTTGGAGAGGAATCTCTTCAAGGCTGATAAACAAACATCGGAGTCTGAGCTAGGGAGTGTAAAAAGTACAATAAACGTGAAATTTATTTGTTACCCCCCTCTAACACAGGGGCTAAACACGAGGTCGCGTGCGGAAAGATAGTGGAGATAACCTCTCCAAAGCCGGACCAAGCGTAGTGGGGAACGCATATTGAGGACTTGTCGTGGGATACTGTCGGTCGCATTTGCCTATAGAGCTTCGTGGACTCCGAATCCATTCAGGATCCTTAGTTGTCTTCCGAACCACTTGCTTCTGATACCCTCGGTAGGTTTCAGGCTTAGTTACCCTACTCATTGCGATCCACCCGACTTCTGACTGTTCGCGAGCTGGAAAATTAGTTGCCTTTATTTTAGAGACTTACACAGGTGACTGCGGGGGTATACCGCGGTACTTAGGGCAGACATCGGGCCATGGTTTGCAGAGTATACCTGAAGGGCGCTTCTATGTTCGAGTTGCACTTGCACCGGTAAGTTTCTCTAGTGTTGGCTGGTGTAACTGTTCTTCCAACTAGATAATGGTTTGCTTGTTTTGCCTTGTAGGAAATTTTCTAGTGTGTGCTTGTTTCAAAATGTTAGTAAGAGCCTTACTGTGTCGTTGATCATTTCACAAAGTGGAAGATCAAGAGATCCGTCGGTCACAAAGGCTTCAGGGCCTGGCACTGGTTACTTTGGAGCCACCACTGCCATCGTTACGGTGAATACTTGACCAGCAAGGGTCATTCGAAGCGACCGGGCTGCAAACAACTGTACCTGATCCAGGTCCAAGAGGAGAACACTCGTATCTGGAGGAACCAACCATTTCTGACCTTGGAGCGTAAGATCTCGGGCCGTTTAACCCTCTGATCACTGACTTGTCTGCACCAATCCTAATATAGGTTGCCACTCTAAGGGTAACTCATCACGAGCGTCAGATAATTTTGCAAGAAGCTATGGAAGCAACTGTTGCTACTTCGTCAGGGAGTCCTCATATGCCCTCAACGAATGCCACCACTTGGGGCATTCTGCCACTTAACACACCTTTGTCGGTTTGGACCACCATGGTCTGGACGACCTCTACTTCACGCAATGGTTCGATTCTATTTATGGCGACGATCATTGCTCTGTTCACAAAGAGTGCGACGAGCCCTCCATTTTCATATGGGATGCCCAACTTTAAAACAACCTCCTTCCTCTCCTACTCCACCCTACAGACCATGGTTCTGGGGGCAGGGAGCTCAAACGCTCCTTTGCAAGGGTCCATTGGGGGCATGTCAGCCCCCTATAACATTTTCCCTTACGACAGGGGTCATATACCTCCTGTAGCCCCTTCACTCGGCAGTGCTCTCCAGCAACCCATCGGGCCGAACATGAACTACAACTTGTTTGGAGCAGGAAGTCTAGGACCTTCTTCCTACACCACGCTGGTGGGTTCAATGTCATTCTCTTTGTTCGACGCATTTGGTAATAACGATTTCTCGTCAGCTACTGTCTCGACCGGGGGAAACCCTGGTTTTGGACAACAAAATCTCGTGCAAGGTATTATTCCTACACAGGGGGCAAACATAGGAGTCTTCTCCTCACAAGGACTTTGGAATCCATGGTAGGGAGCAGTTCCCTCATCAGGGATGCCGACCGGGGGCAACCCCTTCCATGGTCAATGGAACCCTGGGCAGGGCTCAATACCTATGCCCATCGGATCGACAGGGGGCAACCCTTTCTAGAATCTTTGGAACACAACGCAAGGAGAAATCCCTGCCCAGCCTTCAACGTCCAATTACGGGAATCAACTGATGATGTCCCAACAAACACAATATCCGTTAGCTGGCCAAGGCCATGGTATTTACCAAAACCCTGGTTAGCAGCCTAACTTTTCCTAGCAACTTGGTGCTAGTGAAACTCCAGGCTCCTTTCTTCCTATACATAGCCAACAACCCAAAATATCGTTTCTGGCGACGTTACATTTTCCATACTTGTCAAGCTTGTTAAACAACCCAATCTATCATGATCCACGTTGGCCTCTTATGCCGACTAGGTTGCCCTCGGACATTCTGAAGTTCGAAGGTAAGCCTAACGAAGATCTGGGCAATCACGTGACCACTTTTCACCTATGGTGCTCGTCGAACTCGTTGCGAGACGACTCCGTATAGTTGCGTCTGTTTCAACGCACTCTTATCGGGAGTGCCATGAAATGGTACATCGAGATCGATCACTCAAGATACTCTACTTTCGACGAATTGACAATGGTTTTCCTAAACCATTTCCAACTACCTGTGAGATACGATGCTAGCACAGAATTGCTGGCCAACTTTGAGCAAACAAAGGCCGATCATATCTCAGATCACATCCGAGAATGGCGGTGTTAGAAGAGTTTGATAAAAGTACCAGTCCCACCGGCTTTCCTGCTGGAGCGGTTCCTTAAATCTTTGGTGCCATAGTTATCCAAAGACATTGCAACGTTGGGAGTGTTTTTCGAGGAAGAGGCGATAATGAGAGCTCAACAGCTTGAAATGATATACTCTCAATCTGGTTTACTCTACGAAGTTTTACCAGATGCGCCATGGTCCATCCTTGACAAGGCCAGACACAAGTCTGGACCACATGCCGATGGTACAGTTGGTTCAGCACAAGCAAAGCTCACTGATCAACTGTCAAATCAATTGCAACAATTGTCGATACATCAGACAACGACCAGCCAAACCACTGGTTCGACTGCTCCCCCTACCCAAACGTCAGACGTAAATAGTGTGTAGTCGACGAACCCTAAGGTCAACCAACAACCCAATGGAAAGAAAAAATAGCGAAACAAGAAGGGTAAGGGGGATAAGAAACCCACCAATAATGCTGGCAGGGGAAACACAGAGAAGAAAAAGTTGAAGTATCTGTGTAACCTTTGCATGGAAGACCACCTGACTCACCTGTGCCCTTGGCTTACAGAGGCCCATAAGTTATTGGCGCAACAACAACCTATTGTGTTAACAAACCCATTTCCACATGGGAAAAATTTGATTCAAGCCTCTACGAGCACAGATGGGGGCAGTCAGGGACCCCCTCCGTCTTCTAGTAATCCCTCGGCCGCGAACGTTTATATGATGAAAGGTGACGCTTACATAGAAACTAGGGAACATGACTACGGAATGCCAGGATCTACTGAAAAGGGTAAGGAAACCGTAAACCCATATATTCCTCTCCATATCGAGAAGACGATGGGAAAAACAATGACATGTATCTCGAAAGGGGCATTCAAGAAAGCTTCGCATAATCCAAATGCGAGGGCTGCCCAAAATTACTCTAAGGTGGAGGATTTGTCACAAACCCCTTGCGTGATGTTTGCTTTGGAGGTCTTCTAGAGATGCCCTTCACAGAGAAAGGCTCTATTAGCTGCCTTGGGATCCGCTGAGACTTGTAATCTAGGAACGATCATGCTTGATACGACCAACTTGAAACCTTGTCTCCCTTACCACGTTGTGTTTCAGATAATAGTGGCTCACGCCACAAAATCTTTTACCTGAAATATTTTCCGCACGGTGGTTGGTGAGGGCACCTCGACATGTGTGATGTCGTTGGTGTGTTGGAAGGCCATTGGCCAACCCGTTTTGTCTCCATCACCTACTCTGCTTACTACTTTCGAGGGTCGTTCTTTCAGACCACATGGAATCATCCCTTCTTTCCTTATGTAGTTAGGAGGGAAGACCGTGTGTGTCGAAGTTGAAGTGGTCGATGCGCCTCTCGATTACAACTGGCTGTTAGGAAGGAGTTGGACATATGCAATGCATGCAGTGGTTGCCACATTTTTTTGGTTCTTGTTGTTTTCACACGAGGGCTGAATTGTAGCCATTGATCAGTTGTCCTTCTCCAGGCTTGACCCTTCATCGAGGGCATCCATGATCTCGATGATTGATAACCCTCAGTCCGACATTGTCAACGTAGGGGTTGGTTTGTGCCCACCTTTGATGGGTACTTTCGATTATCCGCATCCTTCCAGTGATGTCAAGTACATATCGACTGTCCCCGACCAACCTAGGGCTGAAAATTTTCAAGTGTCGTCGTTCCGTACAACTTACTTTAATGATCCGTGGACTCTTCCTTCCCCATTGGCTTCGATGGAAGGGACAAGGCATCTTGGCATGTCCATACCCTTGTCCGCGATAGAAGATGCGTACAGTATTGTCCAACAAGCTTCAATCGACCCTGATCCAACTCCCGTACCGAAGTTAGATCCAATTCTCGAGCCTATTTGGGACCAAGGTTCCCTCGCCACTACCAATTCTTTAGACTTGGTCTTGCCCTCTGACGAGGCGATTATAGATGCATTGACTGGTCTGGACAAACCCTGGGATGATCTCCATCACATATCTTATTTTCTCCCAAAGTTAAGAAGAATAGAGGCAGGTGAATTCATGTTGACTATGACTGGAGATAGGTCTTGTCCTATTAATCCCTTAGCTATGCACATAGTTTATGCTAAGGGTAATATGGAAACCATCGCTGAAACGATTCCAATGGATATCTCTAGTCATGGCGAAACATAAGCTCCTTTCATTTTTAACTAGATAATAGCAAGGTTCAACGTCCCGAAGGAGATTGTCACTGACCATGGCAGTCACTTTCAGAATAAAATAATGTCCGAGTTAACATCAAAGCTTGGGTTGAGGCAAGAGCATTCATCACCCTACTACCCACAAGCAGATGGTCAGGTGGAATCTGTGAATAAGTCCCTCAAGACCATTCTACAACGAACGATCAATTTTTCCAAGTCAAATTGGCATTTGATGTTGTACTCGGCGTTATGGGCCTACCGAACGTCTGTAAAGACTGCCACTGGTTTTTCACCTTTTCAACTCGTTTACGGGATGGAATCAGTCTTTCCTATAGAGTGCCAGATCCCATCTCTAAATTTGACAGTACAATTATTTCCAGACACTTCACTGCTTGAGAAATGCTTGTTATATCTCGAGCAGCTCGATGAGCAGCATCGTGACACAGCCTTGGCTAATGAGGCTCACAAGCAACGACTCAAGTGTCAGTATGATCGGTCCATTCATCATTGGATTTTTTCTGAAGGCGATCTTGTCCTGGTCTATGACCAAGATAAGGATCCCTTGGGGGCAGGCAAGTTCAAACCCATGTAGTTCATACCTTTCATCATGAAGGAGGTACTAAAGAAGGGTGCTTATCTTCTGGTTGACTTTGAGGGAAATGCTTTGGCGGATCCTAGAAATGGGCTCTACCTCAAGAAGTATTACTCGTAGGTGGGTCGCCTTGGATGACTTCTTGTACATATGTATAGTTCTTATACAGTTAGTTTTTTGTCTTTTTGTTTTATGTATGTGTCGTTTTGATGTCATCTTTTTCACTGTGGTAGATGTCAAGTGAATCAGAGGTGTTCATTGGGTTTGCAGACGACGCTAGTCGACACACTTGGAGGCTTGCTTCTGTAGCTTGGGTGATTTTCATGCCTCAAGGCCAGTTGCTATCTTCTGGAGGTATCTGTCTAGGTGACGCCACAAACAATGTCGCCAAGTACAACGCAATAATATAGTTTCTTCGTGATGCTCTATCGCATGGTATCTCTCACCTCCGGGACTGCTTAGATGCACAACTGGTTGTGTCCCAGTTAAATGGGGTTTACCGTGTTTATGATCCTACTTTACACCGATGGTTCCTTAGGGTACGTCTCTTAGAACACTGCATTGATTACATTACGTATATCCATGTTCCTAGGAGATTAAATCAAATCACAGATACTCTAGCTAATCAAGTATTAGATTGGCATATTTTACACACATAAAAGAAGCAAACACATACACATGTACATACATTTGTAAGAAATGTGATCCATGAGACATAAAATATGTAAATACACACACACACACACACATATATCAAAAAGTGTCAAAGTACATCGGTGGGCATGAACGCCTCAAAAATATAAATTTGGTCTACATAGTGGGGCTTATGCCCTCAAAAATATACAAAGAGTGCCCTCGGCACGTAAGTAGTCCATCCTAGCTAAGAACGAGGCCTATTGGCCCTGCCATAGTGAACAACGACATTTTCCAAACGTCAGAAGAGTTGGACCCAGGTCCGTGGCACCCCAACTACATGAGGCTGCATCGATGGCGGGAGATCCTCGATCTCGACCATGGGAACTGCACGAGTGAGCGTGGTGAGGTTCTGCTCCACCCGTCTCAAAACTCTCTTAGCCTCTTTGACTAGAGGTCCCCCTACTGTTGGTTCGACGATCACTGCTAGTACTACCTCTGGTCGAGGACGCTGCCTGGTCCTCGAGAAGTCTACTGGACGCACTGGTCCCACATTTGTACATAATAGATACATAGTTGCCAGATACTCTGGTACACATAAAAAATGATATATATATAAAAAGAAACTAAAAATTAGATAACTTTAAAAAAAAATGTACCTATCTCTCCATGCTCCTCTCCAGGAGGTACAGGCATGTTCGGATCCCTGAAAAAGTTGATTCCGGCATAGGGATAGGCCTCTATTGCCGGAATCTACCATGCTCGCCAATCAAAAAATGTATCATCAAAGGCCTCTATGGTCCTTCCTCCCCCCTATCATGACAGTAATGCCGCCCACCTACACACTACTGGGCAGGAGGCCACATGCCCTCGTACCACCTCTCGTCGACTCATGTTGGGTACCCTCTCGAAGAATAATGAGCATAAAATGGTACCAAATCCAAAGTTTTTGTTACTTCGCCCTTGACACTCGGTGAGCTGTCTCTTCATGCAGTCAAGCATGGTCGTGCTCCAGTCGAATACTCGTGCATTTAGGCACTGAACTGCACAATACATGTGTGCCCAAGAGGCCTAATGTAAGGCCGCAGATCTAGTGATCCACCCAATAAGAAGAACTATCGACTTAAGTGATAGGTTGGTAATCTTGTGGATTGGCACCTGAGATCCTAGTTTCTCAGTGCCGACCTCACAATGCATTCTGATCAACTCGGCGATGTTGTGGGGCCCAGGGGGAAATGAACGCAAGTTGACTGGTTTCCCTTTGCTCAACAGTCCAGTCAGAAAGTATATGTCCTCAGTCGTTGGAGTCAATGACTGCCCCTCAAGAATAAACGCCTCAGCGTCAGGGTGCCAATAATCCACCAAGGCATTCAACAACCTGGGTTGTGCCCTCATGAATGGACACCGGAAAAACTTCCATAATCCACATTGTTTCAATGCGGAGATAGTAATGTCCTCATGCTCCCTCTCTCTCCAGTGGACATACATCCTGTCACATGACAAGTTCATGGGGGGAGTCAGCTCTTGCTTTTTCATTTTTTCTAGGTTTTTGAGGGTATACACGGGCTGTCTTGGACACAGTCACGTATGCACGCGGGAGATTATTTTCTGCCCATGAGAATACATGGGTTGTCCTTGGACAACCCGCGTACACGTAGGGCCACCCCTTTTTAGGAGGGCACGCCCCCAAAAAACTAAAATAAATTCATAAATGAAGTATGGAAATGCAAGAGGGATGAATTTGTACTTACTTGGTCCGAGCAAAAGTTTGTTTCGTCCTCTGAAGCTTCTAGAATCAACTCTTTTAACAAAGGGGTCTTTTTTTCTTTTTGGTTAATTCTCAATTTGCAATGGTGAAAATGAGCTTTCAACTTCTATTTATAGACTTTTTCGGTCTTTTTTGCCACTTTTTTGAACCCTTTTGTCATTTTTTCCGTCTTGAAAATCATTTAATATGGTTCTTGAGTTTCTCATTGGATGTTACAATACACTTCACTTTTAGTCTAACAAAATTTTGGGAGATGGGTCACTTTTAAAGGTCCTTTGGTAAAAAGTTGTTTTTCCAACTTTTTGCATTTAAGTTAGGATTCCACCTCCACTTTCTGCATCTACTTGTCTTTTCCGCTTTGCCATAGGATCGATCCCACCAAACTGCGGTACAAAACTATCATTGCTGCTTTAGAAGTGTCGTGGTGACGTGGTAGAGCCTACCTCTACATGGATGCCCTAGATATATCCTTGTTGCATTTTGGTGTCCACGTCGTGGCCTCTTGGAGTCTTCTTTAAGCCCTTTTCAGACTATTTAAACACGAAAAGATTGTGGAGTGATATTGTTGTCCTTCACGCTCGCCAAACTCAAATTTGAAGGCACATCTGTCTGGCGGTAGTTTACCCCTTTTCCGGTCTAGATGGTCAATTTTACGAACAAAGGTATAGTCTAGGAGATTCGGTTCGCTAGAAGAGTATTCTCAGGTATAATTTTAACCCTTTTTCGAGCCCGAGGGACTAAATTTACGAAAAAGGAACCCCCACAGAGTCCATAGTTAAGCTCTTTTCAGACTCCCTAAAAATGAAAAGGTCACCGAGTGACCTTGTTCCTTTACACTCATTAAATTGGTACAGAAGAACATCCCTTATAGAGTCCATAGTTAAGCTCTTTTCAGATTCGTTAAAATTGAAAAGATCACCGAGTGACCTTGTTCCTTCACACTCATTAAAATTGGTCTAGAAAAACATCTATTGGCACGAGTTTACCCCATTTTCTGGCCTGTAGATTAAGGAGGAAAAAGGTACACCTCGGGAGATTCATCTCCTTGGGAGAGTTCTCCTCAGCAAATTTTACTTTTTCGGGCTAAGGGGACTAAATCTAGAAAAGGATAGCGAGTCCATAGTTAAGCTCTTTTCAGACTCCTTAAAATTGAAAAGATTGCTGAGTGATCTTGTCTTTGTCACACTCATTAAAATGGTTTTGAATAGATGTCTTTTCAGTGCTATTTTATCCCTTTTTCGAATCGACTAGACTATTTTCGAAAAAGGTACTCCAATGGAGTCTTCTTTTATGCTTTTTTAGACTCTCTAAAAATGAAAAACCACTGAGCTTACCTTCTCTGGGCTTGTGGAAAATACATTGAAGGGGGTTTCATCGTGTCTTTCTAATCGCATTTGCATCTCTGCGTCTTTGGCCTAATGGCGGCTTCATGTTGCTCTCAACTTAACCTTTTGAAGCATGCCTTATACTCAATCCTTCTAGCACTTTGCCTCTGCGACCTGACACCTTGAGCCATGGAGGAATTTTCCCCGAGTGTCCTTTTCCTGCACATGTCTCCTTGATATGAGAATTAGTGTGTTCCTTGCGCTTGGAACTAGTATGCTTGTGACACCCGTTCCTCCTTTGTAACGTAGCATTCTTTTATTCTTTTTCAATCTCTTTAAAAATATTGAAAAAGACAAAAAAAAAAAAAATACCCCAAAAAGAGGACGGGAAATATATTTTCTTTTATGGTAGCACAATAAGTCACCCTTGGACAAAGAACATCCTTTCATTTGTTCGTCAAGCTTTGGGATTTAATATGACCTTAGGAAGCTGTTCTCTCTACATAGAGTTGTGTCCTCCTCCATTTTGTTATCCTTCCAAACACATGGAGAGTTTCCATTGTCTCCTGCATCGTAGACTTATGTCAATGTCATGCTGCCTGAGTCTGATCATTTGTTATGTTATTGTCCAAGGGAAGTTTTACCCAACCTAAGTTGTCCTTTCTGTAGTTTGTCTCTTGACCTCATGCCCGACCATCTCGAAAGTCCAATCAAGTCCTTGTTCGAAATCAATGAAGTTCTTTGCCTGATCACCGAGTTCCTCTTGTCTGTTCCCGAAGAGCCATCGAACGCCTCCGGGTAGTGAAGTCGTACACTCACATTACACTCCTACCCGAGTTTTGAAGATCTTGAAGTTGTTGCTCGAGCTTTGAAGGTCTCATCTCCAACCATCAGGCGTCATTTACTTCTTGAAACTGGATACTATACAAGTATATATTTTATTTTGAAATGTAGATCCGTTGTGTATTGCTCACGGCTACACTTTATATAGTTATATGACATGGATCTGCAGTGTATTTGATTGGCAACCATGATTTATTTTCATCCCGAGCATGGGTATGCCCGCCTCGAAGAGACAATTGTTATTTTGATGATGGCACCTCCCAAACTCTGGTCCCGGGCTCACTCGCTTTGTACGTTGGTGAAGATTTTGTAATGTATTTTGGCCATCAGATTCTCTTCTGATCTCACACATTAGGGGGCATTTGTTATAACCCTAAATTTCACCATACA
Source organism: Picea engelmannii (assembly GCA_009831015.1). Classification (NCBI taxonomy): domain Eukaryota; kingdom Viridiplantae; phylum Streptophyta; class Pinopsida; order Pinales; family Pinaceae; genus Picea; species Picea engelmannii. The sequence goes on from ML795786.1 coordinate 54,410, forward strand.
TGCATACCTGACATTTGGCCCTCTTACTTTCTATTTTTCCCAAGCCACCACTGAGCAACTCTTCTTAAAAACACTATTTTTGAAGATGTATGCGCCCTGCACCATTAATTCCCATGTACACATGCTTGTTGCACCACTACAACTCGTGTACGTACGCTAGTTGTACAATTACAGCCTGCGTATACCCACAAATGTTGCAAAAATTAAAAAAGGTTCAAGGACTTCATTGAGATTACGGGCTATTGGGTAGTTTCCCAACTGTCCCATCGCCTATAGCCCGTCACCCAATCGAATAACCATCCTTTTGTCATATAAAAGGAGGTGTTGGGGTTTCATTCCAAGAATAAGCATAAGAACAGTGAAACTCTGCCCGTTTCACATCCCCTCCTTGCCCCAAGAATTGCAACCACCTTGTGAGATTTGCATCAAAATTTCCAATTTTTCCCTTTTTCCTCCATCATAAGCCTATGCCATTTCCCTAGAAGAAGTGTGAGAGGAGAAAGATACGTGGAGGCGCAGTTGGAGCTTCGTGAAGAGGAGCCCAGACCAGGTTCGTGGAGCAGTCGCCGACCTTTGTTGTAAGTAAACATTGTGATATCAATAAAAGGAATACTTTTTCTGTCCCGAAATATGATGTGTCAAATATCTATGTGTGATTTATGTTTTATGCTAACATATAACCCATGATTTATATTTGAGATGCATGTTCGTAGTTTCCTGTTTATTTTTTTGTGAATGCAGGCCAGCCTTGGGAGGAGGCTTGTAGTCAGCAGAGCTATCGAACGCGAGAGGATCGACACTGGATGCAAAGTAAAAGGTAAAGTTACATGATCTTTTCACTTTGTATTTGATGTATGAATTTGTGGTATATTCCGGGTAGTTAGAAAAGTAGGAAATTTTTAGACGGTTAGATCTGCCTACATGTTGAACCCTAGTGTAGTCCATAGGGGGGTTTTCCCACTATAGCACAGTGACATAACATATTTCTTGCTTTTGTATTGACAACCTATATTCTTTTCTCATCGATGCACTGTATTGGCAAAAGATTTTCTTTCTCCACCGAAACTCCCCTTGTCGGTGACTTACTTGTTTTTCTCGTCAAAGTTTCAGCGTAGAATAATATTTCTTTGTCGACATATCGACGATGAAAAATCCATATTCTTGCAGATGTATTGGTGGCACAATATTATCTTTTTCGCCGATATCTCGATGAAAGATGTGCATTCTTTGACGATACACATTGTATCGACGACAAAAACCTTTCTTTCTTTGGTGTTTCACCGATGAAAACTTATCTTTTGCCGACGACTTCTCTTCCTTTGTTGGAATTTTTTTTTTCCTTGTCGGTGAATTGGTGAAGATATTCATTCTTTATCGATACACACTGTATAAATGACTTCATTATTTTCGACACTTAAGTCGATTTTTTTTGCATTTTTCGAGCCTGCCACTGTCACGAAACCCTGAACTTGGCTTCTAAAGATAAAATTAATTGCTCCAAGCCACACTTGACCTTTTAATCATCCGAATCAACCTCTACAACAAGAGATCCCAACACTGAAACTAAATTCGAGGAGTTCTGACCCCATTTTATCTACTAGGTGAACTTCAATTTTCGTTGCCAACACCCTAGGTTTTTCCATGAATTTGACCCTTTTGGTCTCCCTGACCAAAACCCACTTGCCCATTTGTAATTCTCGACACACAAAAGTCGATTTTGACTGGTAGATGCCAAAAAATTAGGGGATTTGGCTCAATCCCAAAATTCTTCCTCATTTAAAGACATAACAACAACTATAATTTTTGTTGCAGCGGCCCTACAGGCCCAATGTTGTAACCTACATCTCTGATACCACTTGTAAAGAACCCTGCCTGCTAAACCCACTTAAATTTTTTGTTTTGGCTCAACAAAACTAACACCAAACAACATGCTAATTAATTCATGCAAATAACAACATCTCTAAAAGTAGAATGCAATCATACAAAGACATAGCAACAACATTCAATTTAGACATAAATACAATGGAAATAAAGTTCAAAATACAGGGGGCGATTCTCCCAACCATAGGATTGTTGTTCCAAATATCAACAACAAGCCACCCATAAAGTGAGGCTATGAGTCCAGAAGGAGGTATGACCCTCTAGGCTTTCCACTCTCCATAATTCAACAACCCAATGCCCAAGTTCTAATCCATAGAAAATTCCAATCCATCATCTATATCTTTCCTCCTCAACCCACACAACCTGAGTAATGGGATCCCCCTTCACTGCACACAGTCCCTCAGGCCTTCCCACTTCCCTCCCGAGCTCCAATGCACTCGATTGGCTAGGAAATCTCACAATTGAAGACTCTAGGAATTCTTTGTTATTCCAGGAGTGTTCACACAACTTTCTCAAGGCTCTTGAGCCATTACCTCAATAGGAAATGTCACTCATAGGCATACAACCTTCATAACTAGCCTACAACCTCGTTTTCAACATATAACTCAACCCAACAATGGTTATCCTTAAACATATCATGGTAGGTGCTCTTTTTTCAGCACTCAACCCTCCTCTTGCTCTCCAAAACTAACATGAAAAGTTGTCCCAAAAAGGCACTCGAATTTTCTTTTCTTCTGATGCAAGATTGACTCACACTTTTCCCAAGAAGTAAACGCACTTAGCCCATGTTGTCGTAAATTAGTGAGTTGACCTTTCCCGCCCACCACTCTTACATCTCTTTAATATCTCTCTTGATATTTCAAAGGTGGATAAACATTAATATGAATGAGATGAATTAATAAAAATGTGTAAACCCTTGGTCCCCTCTTTATCCCCCTCACTCATGGAAATATAGCCCCCCGTCGTTACCATCCCTCTTTAACCGTAGCCAACAATTATTATTTATTAATTATTTTAATGTACAAAATACATAATTCAACTTTTGGCCATATTAATCAATACAGGCTATCCCTCTCAACCATATCAGCTCACCAACCTAATTGATATTTGCACCATTACATTATAATTGAGGGGATTAGAATTGGGGATATTACAACCATAACTCAAAGAGTTTTACATATGTTCTTACCACTAGCTTCATCTTATGACACTGGATTAATCCTTTTCTTTGAAACTTCGACTGGAAAGAGTTCTCAATGAATTTCACCACACATATGGGAAATATGGGGAAATCAACATGCTTATAGAGGTGTAAACTATGATAATAAAGGCAACATAAAATTGGGGAATCACCACGATAACATGATACATGATATTCTGGCAGTCGAAATATGAACATATTGGTAACTAGGAAAACTTTAAAACATATGAGGTATAAAAGATACAACAATGGATATGGCTGTAATATGGCTCCAATACCAACTTGGGAGGATCACTTCCATGAGATAAAGAGTTAACACACTACTGTAACCAAATAGTTGGAATATCACAAGTGGAATATGAGATATGCAGAATAATCACAAGTGATACAAGAGAAATATAACAAAACACCAATTATATTATAGAATAAACTAAACACCATAAATAGGAATCATAGAAGCACAAAAGTGAACACCTTGCCTTGCATTATAGAGTTGTCTACATAGTAACCAATACCCTCAATCCTATTGTGTTGCATGGTGGATTTAAAGGAGAAAGTGTAGTCTTGTAGACAGATTATCAAAATCAATATAATTCAACCTTTACAATTTCTTAGAAAGTGTTGGAAGTTCCCAAAAGATGGATTGCGAATACTACTCCTATTCAGTCATAAATAAAGAGAACCACTCCAGGTAATAAAAGAATCTAGAGATTGGACAAATCTAGATCTAGTTTGTCTTTTAGAAATAGTTTTCTTAAATATTTGAAGATATGGATTATTTGCATGATGAAGTCTTGATAGAGAAAGACAATACAAATGCAAGAAATGCAAAGTTTTTATACATAAGCCCACTAACCATGTTATCTTGATGGTTGGTGTTATGATATTTAGACAATTAGGAGATAGTTAAGATCATTTTAGTAAAAGTGTGTTTCTTAGTATGCATTTGTAGTTATGTAATCCGTCACTCACCATATGTTCTAGACATAGAGTAATCCGACAACTTATATTCTCTTTGATCTCAATGGCTACATTGATTTGTGGCTTAACACCCGATTGTTCCTTAATCTCTATTTAAAGAGCATGGAGGGTCATTTGTTGATGATCAATTGTGAGAAACTCTCTTGTAATTTTTTTTTTTTGTATGACTATATTGCCTCAAGTGGCCATGTTGGTTGGGACAGCGGACTATTTTCCTCTTTGAGAGTTTTAACCACGTAAAAACACTGGTGTATTGATCTTTGATATGGTTGTGTAAGCGATTACTGAAGGTGTTCATCATGTGTGGAAATACTCTATTTTGTCGAACATGGTATCGAAGCCTGTTTGAAGACTTGCTCCTGTTGTAGATCAAGATTCGAACCCATGTTGTTGCATTCCCGAGGTTTTCTATTTATATGCATTTCTAGGATGAGCGGACTATTCCATTATGTCTAGAACACTACTTTTTGTGGAAACACTTTTCATTTCACTCGAAAATGTTGTTTCTGTTTGCCCAAGATACAACCATTTTTGTCAGATTCGAAGGTATAAACTCGGAATACACCCTTTTTAAAAAATAAATAAATTACAGAGTTAATATATCTTCTCGATTTGATACTCTTTTCGACCTATGTATGCTCTTTTTTCATGCACTTTGAACGATCTTAGAAAATAAAAAATAGAGCTAAAACTGTTTTCTTTTCTGCATATGCTCTTTGCTTTGTGCTTTATGCGAGCTTGACAAATCAAAAATAGGGAGAAAAATTGCATTTTCGGGGTATGCTAATCAATATCTAACCCCATTATTGTTGAGATTCATAAATTATTTTTTTGAAATTTCATTTGCTTTTGTGTGCAACTCTGTTGAAGTTTTTTTGCAGGAAAAAACAAGGGTTTTAGGGGTAAACACACACTTTCAGACAAATAGTTAAAAAAAAAAACTCTCCTCCATTAAAATTGTTATATATTTTGCACTATGTCACTTGATTAAAAGTTGTTTTATTTAATAAGAAGTCTTGAGTTCAAATCTCTTTTTATTAAGCTACTTCTTGAAAAAGTTCATACAAATATAAATGATCTCGTAACTTTATTGTAAAGTGCATCTCACTTAAATTATAAAAATGAATCGCTTAAAGTAACTTTAATATTCTTTTTGTTGAATGACATATTGTCATTGATGTCAAATGTTAGAAAGTGGATTAAATATAAATGTGACCTTGGTATCACTTTAATATATACAAAAGTAAAAATAAAAGTGGATTAAATATAAATATGACTTTAATAAATAACAAAAGTTGAAAAGTTAGGTGGAAGTGGAGTTTACATAAAAAGAGGAATAAATATGAAAGTGGATTAAAGAAAAATGTAAAAGTGAAGTGGAGTTTAAAAAAAATGGTAAAAGTGAAAGAGCACATGGTATTTGCAAACCATGGTGGTATCTACCCATGGTAAGGTAAAAAATGAATTAAAAATTAAAAAGGGGGCAAAATCAATTATTATTTAATAAAAGTCACCACTTTTCAAAAAGAACACGACTTTTCATATAAAGCTTATGGAAAAGTATAAATAAAGAAGAGAGTTATGAAAAAAAAGGAAGATGTGGGTGAAAAATGCAATATTCATATGGATATCATTTGAGGTATGACAATAAAACATCATTGAGGGAGTGACAATTATATATTGATGAAGATCATATCCGGTGTTGAAAAAAATAGATCCAACAAAAGAAAAATGAGTGAGTACAAATCTAAGGCAGAGAAAGAAGAAGTAGCGAGCATAGTGCAGAAGAAGCGAAATCATAAGAAAGCGAAAGCTAAAGAGCGAAAGTAGAAGAAGTAAGCATAGTGAAGATCTAAGGCAGAAGTTGAAGAAGAAGCAAGAACATATGTGAAGATAGAGCGAAAACAGATGGAGCGAGATCTAAGTAGATCTAGTGAAAGAATAAGGAGTGAAAGCTAAGCAGATCATGTGAAAGTAGAAAAATCTAAGCACAATGCAGACCTGACAAAAGAAGAAGTAAAGAATGCAGAGCAAATGCAACGAAAGAAGGAGTAAAGAACGCAGAGCAGATCCAACGAAAGAAGAAGTAAAGAACACAGAGCAAAGTTTGTGAAGATAGAAGCAACAAAGGGGATCCATGTCTCCTGTAGGTAGGTGCCTACGAACAACAGAGGGGATTGATGTCTCTTATAGGTCAATGTATACAAACAAAAGAAGGGGATCAATGTCTCATGTAGGTCGGTGCCTACAAACAACAAAGAATATTGGAGTCTTCATTCAACAGGTTGGTGCCTGTGTTTCAGCGAGTGGGTGCTTCCTTCTAGTTGGAGCTAGTAAAGCCAAGAGGTTGGTGCCTCCTTCCAGTTAGTACTGGTAAATCAAGGAGTTTGGGCTTCCTTCAGGTTGGTGTTTGTAAATTAGGGGGTTGGTGCCTCCTTCCAGTTGGTGCTGGAGAATCTTAGAAGTTGGTGCTTCCTATGAATGTAATCTTAACATGATATAAGAAAAACATTTTGTGGTTTTCTCCCTAAAGGGATTCCACATTAAATAATGTGTCTTTTGATTACTGTATTTATGTGATGGCTTCATTATGTTCATTATGGTGTATGAATGTTATATAAAAAAGATAGTCTTATACTGATTCACCCCCCCCTCAATATAAGTGTGTGCTTAACAATTGGTATCAGAGCGGGTTCCTTCGAAAATAGTCTAACCACTAGAAGGTAGATCTTGGGAGCACACATGGCCAGTTAGGAAGGCTTCTCTACAAACAAGGCTCTATTGTTTCACAAAACAAACTATGCAAAATCCATGAGCGTCATCTTGTGTGGACTATCATAATTAGAGTTTGTCAAAGTAATGCATGCAAATCAACGAAATAAATTTGGTACAAAATTCAAACAATCCATGAAGGCTAAGCTCCAAAATCATAGAAGATAGTTTGAGAGTCTGAAAATGAAAGACGAAGAATATGTTGCAGCCTATCTCCTCCATGTGGAAGAAATTATCAACACTATCAGAGGACTTGGTGAAACCATTGAAGATTCGATGATTTGCAAAAAGTGTTGAGGTCACTCCCTTTAATATTTGATGCCAAAGTTTCTGCAATTGAGGAAAGAAATGATCTTGATCAATTAACAATGGATGAGTTGCATGGGATCCTTACCGCATATGAAATGAGGTCTAAAAAGGAAAAACCATCAAAAAGGGAAGCAACTTTCAAAGCCTCAAAGAAGACGAAGAACAAAGAGTGCAATCAAGCGATTGTTCTATTTGTGAATCAGACGTAGAGGAAGCAAATTTTGTGAGAAAACTCAAAAAGGGATTTGGAAAATACAAAAGTAAGTTTCCCTTTAAATGCTTTAATTGTGGAAAAGTAGGATATTTTTCTACTAAGTGTCCATATGAGAAAAACGAAAGTAGTGATGATGAAGAAGACTATAATCTAAAGAGAAAACATCATCAACACAAACTAACCACAAACATGACAGACATGTAAAGAATAAGAACTCTTATAAACACAAGAAGAGCCTCTACTCAAGAGGGGTCAGTGACTCGTCTGAAGAAAGTAGTGAAATCAGTTCCGATAGTGATAGAAAAGAAACTCTCTTTATGGCAATCAAAGCTAATATTGATGAAGACAAGGAAATGATGGATTGAAAAGAAGAGGAAAACGTTGAAGCATATGGAGAAGTGGATCTTGAAGAAGAACTCGTTCGCACCTTAAGTGAAATAAAGAAGCTAAGGAAAAATAATTTAAAACAAAAGGAGCAGTTACAAAAATATGAAGAAGAGGAACGTGATTCAAAAATAAAAATGTCACAAATTCTTGAAGAATCAGAAAAGTTCATCAGAAGCCTGAAAGTTCAATTATAAGAGGCAAGAAGGATAGAAGAAGTGGTAAGAATTCAGTTGAAATAAAAAGAAGAAAATTACGAGAAGCCTGAAGTTGAACTTGTTTCCTTAAGAAAGGATTTGGAAAATTCAACTACTTAGTTGAACATAAGCTTGAAGTTTGAAAAGAGTGCCGAAACCTTAGATCATATAATCAATTTTCAAAGGTCGCCATTTATTAAGATGGGTCTTGGTTATGATAAGAGTTAGATGACCACCAAAGAAGATCTAGAAGTTGCAGGGCCATCAAAGAAAGTAAATGAAGAAAAATATGAAAGCTATGCCAATGTACTCAAAATTTCGATCAGTGATGAAGACAACAAGAAGAAAGAAAATAATTTACTGCAGAAAGTTGGGATTTCTCCTAAGGACAACAAGGATATATTCAAAATATCTTTCCCACCAAGGCGACCTCACATGAACTGGTACCGAAATTATTTCTTTGGCTATTGTTTTTACTGTAATCATTTTGGTCATAAAGCAATAGATTGTAGAACATATACAAGAAATAATCATGTATGCAACAAAGGCATGAATTCTTATACACTCCCAAACAAAAAATATAACTCATTTACCTCTTTATTTGATTACAATGTTGTATGCTATAGATGCCAAAACTATGGGCACAAAACACGTTATTATAGAAGTAACCTTGTGGAAACTTCTAGACAAAACAAGGATGTGGATACCCTTGTCAAACAAAAGAAAGAACTCATAGGAGTTTGGAAAAGGAAGCAGGAAAGACGATGCAAAAGAAGGAGGAATATATGCGTGTGCAAACTGCCCTTCATGCTCTAAACAAAGGAAACCAATGGTACATTGACAGTGGATGCTCAAGCCATGTAACATGTGACAAGAGCCAGTTTCTCACTATGAAAGAAGTTAAAGGAGGCAGGTAACATTTGGAAGCGATGCTACCGCAAAGATAGATGGAAAAAGGTACTCCATGTCTCAATAATGGAAAGACAAACAACAAATGTCTTGTATGTTGATGGTTTGAAACACAATCTTCTTAGTGTTAGTCAGATGTGTGATCAAGGACACAATCTCACATTTAACTCTCAAGGCTGTTAAATAAGGAAGGAAGGCTCATGAATATTAGTGGCAAGTGCATATAGAACATCAAATAATCTATATATCCTCAATGAGATCTAGGGAGAAAAGTGATAAATGGATCAAACAGATGAAAACTGGTTACGACATGGAAGAATGGGTCATATAAACTTTGATAATCTAGTGAAAATCAACACTAAACAAGCAGTGAGAGACATGCCAAATATTGTTAAACCTTCAAACACTCTTTGCAAGCAATGTCAACATGGAAAACATACAAGAACAATCTTTAAATCAAAGGAGCACACAACAACGAATCCACTGAAACTCGTTCACAAAGATCTTTGTGGGCCTACAAGAACATAAAGTCTACAAGGTGAAAATAACTTCATGTTTCTCATTGATGATTATTCTAGAATGACAAGGGTTACATTCCTAAAGAAAAATCTGAAGCTTTTGAGAAGTTCAAAGCATTCAAAGCCTTGGTTGAAAATGAAACTGACTTGAAAATCAAGTGTTTGAGATTAGACAAAGGAGGTGAGTTTATCTTAAATGAATTTGAAGAATTTTGTGAGACTCATGGGATGAAAAGACTTTTTTCAACCACAAGAACTCCACAGCAGAATGGAGTGGTAGAAAGAAAAAATCGAACTGTACAAGAGATGACAAGAAAAATGTTGAATGAAACCAAACTATCAGACAAGTTTTGGAGAGAAGCAGTCAACACCACATTTTACATTCTGAACAGAGGGAAAATCAAAGTCAACAACAACAAAACACCATATGAATTATGGAAAGGTAGACTAGCAACAGTAAAATACTTCAAAGTTTTTGGAAGCAAGTGCTACATAAAAAGTGTCGATGTTTCATCGAAACCTGCACAAGAGATCTAGATAAAGCAAGTACAAACAAAGCTTATCAAGAAAGGAAGAGAGATTCAATATGGAAGAATGAGAAAATATATTCACACTACTCCAATGAGATGATGATTGATACATAGATGATGATCAATATGATACAATGAATGAGTGGAATACACTCATATATAGGACATAGCATTCCATAATACCACGATACATGCATGCATAATAGAATAATAGTGATGATCTAAAATAGAAAGTGTAAAATAGAAGTAGTTAGTTAACTCTCACTGAACTAGTGTGCCAAAAATATAAATTTCTCCAACACCCCCCGTGAACATCACTATGGAGTAAAAAATGAGTCCCGACTACTAGGCCATATTAGGTACTCATGTACAATGCAACTAATGAACACTGAATAAAAATGAGGAAATAGGGAAAATCACATGGGAACAACCCCCCCCTCAAAAGACAATGCATCAAAAGAAGAGAATGGCAGCGGCTATGCAACTATGTTCTTCACTGCAAGCCGCAAAGTCTGAAACTTCTGCTCACTAAAAGTCTTCGTGAATATGTAGAAATATTTACAGATCTGATGAAGTCCTTTGGCAACCTGTTTAGCCTTGTACCTTTTGATCATGTGGACCCCTCTGCACCTGAAAATATTTATTTCTGGTGGAAGTGGAACCAGATGCCAAGTCTGATTCTTTAGGAGTGAGTCATACTCCTTTTGCATGGCTGCTTGCCATAATGGATTTCCCACAACCTCACTGTAGAGCTGTGGATCAGAATATTGAACCATATAGCAATGCATGGGCATCACATGTTCAAAATTTGAAGGTACATGAGAAGGCTCCTCATGATGAGATTGAGTCCTCCTCGAATTCAATGGATTCCCTGCAAGAACACTTGCTACTTGAAGTGTGATTTTTTCTCTCTTGGGCATCTACTGAAGCTTCAATGTTGGCTTCTTATCTGAGTGTACTACCTACTCATTTCCATGTACAAAATCTGAGTGTATGGAATCATCTATGATGTCTGTAACTGATGGAAGCACAAGAGTATATGCATTTTGCACTGGAGGTGCATGCAAAGTACTCTCCTTATGTGTAACTAGAAAAGAGGATTCATCGTAAAAAAACTTAGTGAATTTATACAACCTTGACTTGTGATCCACCTCACCAATTGCAATGATGGAATTGTCATGCATGTCAAGTCCTGAAACTAAATCAGATGTAAATTCAACCTTTTTACCTTTCTAAGTGATATGATAAACTGAGAGCAGATTCATAGAAAGCTTTGGAACATGTAAAACATTCTCAAAACTGCCATTATGGACTTCCACTCTCCCCTCTATTGCTACTGCTACTGGAGTATCATCCCCCATGAGAATAGGGGGTCTTGAGCATGGAATCAAAGAAGATAAAACTTCCTTGTTCGCTGCCATATGATGGGATGCACCAGAATATATAATCCATGAATTAGATGAGGAATTAATTGCAACAAGAGAATGATGATTACCTTTCTTAGGAGCATGATATTCTTCCTTATGCTTCTTGACTCCCTCTAGAATGAAGTTTCCAAGGTTGTTCTGCTGAAGTGCCTATGCCATAAGATCAATCTGTTTCTTCATGCATGTGGATTCTTCATGATTCGATTTATTGCAGTGAGTGCACTGCTTTCCCTTCTTCTTCTTCTTGGAATCTCAAGAGTCTTTGGAACCCGAAGAATCGTTAAAGGGTTTGGAATATCCGTCCTTCTCATTCTGTTTATCCTTCCCGTTTTGTTTGGATGATCCATTTCCATCATGCATGGTGAGTGCATGTGCTTTAGGATCCTTGATTAGGCCCATCTGAATGATTTTTTCCTGCTCATGTGTGAGAGAATCAATGAATTGATCCATGGTAGGCATCTTCCAATTTGTTCCCATGAGATACCTTCCTGAATGGAAAGTGGAAACATAGAAATCATATTATGGTCCTAGCTTGGCCAAGATTGTTAGAACTAGTTGGTCCACTTTATTAGACTTATCAATACCACAATTTGCTAAGCTCAATATCAAAGATTTAAACTTAGTAAATAAATCATGTATATTATCAAAACTTTAGGATTCGAAGTATTCAACTCTACCTCAAGCATATGACCTCTCATATGATCCTACTTTCCAAACAAAATTTCCAAGGTGGTCCAGATCTTGTTTGGAGTATTGCATGTGGAAACATGAAACCATAGATCAGTTGAAATCAATTCAATAAGAAGTCTTGTGGATTCATCATTTCCGTTCGCCCATCTCATCTTCTCAATTGCCGATGAAAGTTCTATTTCTATCCCCATCGTCAAGTTGTACAGTTCTTTTCCTTATGAGTTGGAATTCTGCCTTGGGATTCCAATCACAATAATTGTATGGTGTGAGGATTACAACCAATTTTGACTGTAGAATAGGTGTCGTATCCATCTCCCCCACTGTGTCTGAGAACCCCTAAAAGTTTACTCTCAATCTGCAAATGAAAAACTGAGAAATCACTACAGAAAGGACACTTTAAGTGAAAATTCATATCAGTTTTAAGAGATGATCTTCCTACTTACTTTATGAGAAAACGATAAGGAATTTCACCAAATGGTTGAAAAATCACTTGCAGAATGGGTTGATTTACTTCTCAGGCGAGCCGTTTTCTTAAAAAGTTAATACTTTGGGAGAAATTATTGCAGAAAGGTACGACCATGGATTCATGTTAGTTTCAGGAGGCGATATTCCGGCTTCCTTTCTGAGCAAACGGTGAATTTTTTTGAAAAACGGTTGAAAATACAATTGCAGAATGGGTCGATTTACTTCTCACGTGAGCCGTTTCCTTAAAAAGTTAATAATTTGGGAGAAATCACTGCAGAAAGGTACGACCATGGATTTTTCTCGCCGAAACTCCGATTTTCCTTATTCTTTGGCTTGTCTTGCTTGCTCCAAGCAACGTAGCTCTGATACCATGTCAATGTCTCATCGAAACCTACACAAGAGATCTAGCTAAATCAAGTACAAACATCTTACCAAGAAAGGAAGAGAGATTCAATATGGAAGAATGATAAAATATATTCACACTACTCCAATGAGCTGATGATTGATACATAGATGCAGATAAATATGATACAATGAATGAGTGAAATACACTCATATATATTGTTGGAAATACTAAAACAACTGAGAGGGGGGGTGAATCAATTGTTTATGAGCTTAAACAATTTTATACCTTTTAAAATTATTAATCTTCCTTCAAGTGATCATCAACAACACACAGCATATGGACAGTAAAAGTAAAGACCATCAGTCACACATAAAATACACACAGAGACAGATTTTCACGAGGAAACCCATAAAGGGAGAAAACCTCTTCTTCTTCGAAATGATAGGTAGTCTTTTTCAGTTCTGTACATCATTTACAATTGAGCACCAACTCAATGTGAGGCTGCTACCTCTGTTTTACAAGCTGCAACTTGTTTGAGAGCACCAACTCTCTGGTTTCTCTAGAACCCACTAGAAGGAAGCACCAACTTCCTGAATGTTCCAGCACCAACTGGATGGAAGCACCAACTTCCAGTTACACAGGCTCCAACCTGTATAACAGAGAACACTTGTTCTCCCTCACACCACCCTGCCACCCTGGTTTCTCTGGTTGCAACCAGATGGAAGCTACAACTCCCTGTGTTCAAGCACCCACTTGAACCTCTGAGGACAACAGTCCTCCCGAGCACCTCCATACCTCCCTAATTTATTAATGGCTAAATAAACATTCAACTTTACAGATAAATCAGTTCTTACCAATCTTTCTTTGTTCTGTAAATCTGGTCTTCTGTTCACTGTTCTGCTGCTCTTCTCTTCCTCTGTCTGTTCAGCAGGTATGCTCTGCATCAACTTGTGCTCTCCTTCTGCTCTGCTTCAAATTGTTCAGTTATTCTACTCTGCATTTGCTCTTTTTGTCATTCTGCTATACTGCTGCTCTTTCTGTCATTCTGCTCTTATGTTCAATCTCATTCTGCGCATTCTCTCATCTCTTTTTCTTACAGTTTCATTCTTTTTCACATACTGAATGACCAACATTGCACAATCTGTCTCATCTACTTTTATGCATACCTCCCCGACGGTTCACTTCCCCTTCCCTCAGCCGAAACAAGAACACCTGTCCTGGCAACTGAAACGCTAACCGATTCGTCATCATGAGTCCATTTTTCTAACAGAATCCAAACTCAGTAGTTAACTGTGAGATAGAACAGTAACCCTCCGATCAATACTTGATCCAACGTTTTAGATCCAATCGAGATTTCCCACATCGCGATTTCGACACTCTTGGCGATCAGAGTTTTTGTCACTGACAAATCCCGATCCCCGAAACTCCGACAGTGACTAGAATTAACGGTCCAGATCACTTCTAACTTTAACGGCTGCGATTATATCGCAAAATCGCATATCGCGATTTCAGAGTTCTTGATGTCAAGAGATTTTGGCATTACAAAGTCCCGATCCCCGATACTCAGATACGGGCTGTGATCAACGGTCCTGATCATTTCTGGATCTGACGGTCCAGATTCACTCGCGATTTCGCATTTCGCGTTTTCAACATTCATGTTGCATGCCTTACCATATCCCGATTCGCGAAACTCCGATATGGTATAAGATCAACGGT